>VXBA01000724.1:303616-373126 GCA_013399895.1 Serilophus lunatus | reverse complement strand
GCTCCCGCTGCTGCCCGCGGCACCTCCCGCTCCGCCGCTCCCGCTTCCAGCTCCGGCTCCGGCTCCACGGCCGCCCCGACCCGGCCCCGCCTCCGGGGGAACCCCTCCCTCCCCACAGCGCCCCCCGTCTCTTTGTGCATTCGCACCGAAAGGAGGAAACCGGCGCAGAATTCCGGGGTTTCCTTTATTTATTTCCCCCCTTCCCTCACGCCCCTTTTTTTTGGGGTGTGTTAATGCCTGTTTTTCGCCATGCTCGGCGCTCGCCCCGCCGACCCTCCCCGCAATGGCACTGCGTGAATGCAGAATGAGTAGTTTCAGGTGTAGGGAAATGCTCAACGACACCTTGCTGGCTTTTCCCTCCCCGCCGCTCCCCTTCTTTTCTTCTTTCCTCTTTCTCAAGCTCTGTTGGAGGCTGACATGCCTATGGAGAAGAAAAGCAGAGAAAGAGGGAGGAGAGAAAAAAGACTAAAGGCATTTTCAACAACCTTGAAAATTCAAATGAAACCCAGACTTCTATTGTGTGGCAGCTAGGAAAGCAACTATTGTACTTACTGCATGCAGCAGAAAAAGATATACTGAAGACACATTTCTTTTGTTGGCAGTAAAAAGAGACTTCTTGCAAGAAGCACTGACAGTATGTACATGCACGGCTCCTGTCTAACAGAGCATTTCAGATTAGGGTCTCCTTAATCACAGGGGCAGTGCCCAAACTGGTACCCAAACACTACTGGGAAAACGTGAATGACCCTTCTGACAAGCAGTGTACCAGCAGAGATGGACCTCACTGGCCTTGGGCACAGCTGAAATCTCTTCTGTGGGCTGCAGCAAAGAAATAAAAATTTAAACAATCTTTTCCCACAGCAGCTATGAGAGAGTAACAGCACATTCCCTTGATGCTGAAAAAAAATCCCTTTGGTGCTTTGTCTTTTCCCTCCTCAAGACACAGAGAAGGGAGTCCCACCACGGCAGACTACCCACGTAGGAAAAACAACAGAAGTGGGAACTGACTGAGCCAAGGCCACTCCCCGATCCACACCAGCCACACTGAAACATTTCCTCTGTCCCTCTAGGAAGATAACAAATCATTTTGAACAGATGAGGAATATATCTCTACTTGAAAAGTATCACTTTTGATTTAACCACATTTTTGTTATAAAACTCCTCAAAAGATAACACAAAAAAAATTAAAATGAAAGTTTAGATGTGGTGAAGAAAGAAGCTTCCTTTATGAGACTGAAGGGGAAAAAAGTCTCAGCAAAGCATAAGAAGATAAAAATTCATATTCTTAAGGTAACTAAGGTAAAAATAGAAGCAAAATAAAAGCAGTAAAGCTCTTCTAAACATTATAAAGCAACGAGGAAAAAAAAGATGGGAAGAGAGTGACACAAGCATTTGAAAATAGTATAAACATGCAAAGTGACACCAACAAACTAAAATAATCAAGGAACAGAGGAGGTGTTGCAAAAACGCAGATGGGTTGTTTGCAACATCTTCACTTCTCACAGCAGAAGAAATCATGTAAAAGGGAAGGAAAAAAACAAACCAAAACCAAATCAGCCAAAGCCAAGTGTTTACTCCTACTGCTGTCCATTAAGGGAATTCAATGTGTACACACAATCAGAGGTTCCCAGGGCCTTGGTGTCTCTCATCCCCAGTGTGCAGTGGCTTGTGCCAAGACTGTAGTGGTCAAATGTCCAACATTCTCATCATCCTAAAAGTGCACAGAAAACACAAGGCTGTGCATGGAAGAGTTAATGATGGCAATCCTGCTGTTATCACTTTCATTTCGAGAAAATGAAGCTATGTAAAGCAGCTACTGCAGCTATGCCATGTTTCTGCAAAACCTATGCAGGCTGACCCACAGCAATGTCACACAAAGCACTGCCCTACTGCTTGGGGTACGGAAATGCTCCTGCGCAGACATGCTCTCCCAAAGGGATTTGTGACATTTGCACAAAGAACCCCGTCTTCCACTGCCACCACGACAATCCTTGTGATTGTTACAGCTCAAAAAAACCTCCAGCCAAATTCATCAATCTGCTACCATCAAGGCAGAGCAAGCTGTCTCTTTCCTCAGTATTACAATGGATTTAGCAAGTCGGGATAGCTGCCTGCAGAGCTTAGTGCTGTGCAAGAGATGGAACAGATACACAAGACTCTTTCCCCACAGCTCTGAAATGCCTCACAGAGCCACGAGGCCACTCAGATCATTTTATATCAAACTAATACACTGGGAAGATTTACATATAATGAAGAATGCACAGGTCATACATCTGTCATCACTGCAGACATCACTAAAGCATAAACAGAAAAGTGACCTCAAGGAAAAGATTTGCCAGAAAAGGGAAAGGGAGACTATTCAGTATGCATAAAAATCAATAAAAGACTCAAGACTATCATTTACATGTTCAGTTTTTTTTCTCTTCCCCATGAAATAATTTTGGCTGAAACCACTATCACATGCAAAGAGTAGCAGAACTCTGCAAATATCCAAGGAACAATCCTGCACATCACATTGGCTGGCCTCATGTTTGAGTGTGCCCTCAGCAAGTCTCCTGGTGACACCAAGATGTGCAGTGCAATCACCAGGCTATAGAGCAGGGATGCCACCCAGAGGTACCTTGACAGGCATGAGAGGTGAGCCTGTGGGAATCTCGTGAAGTTCAACAAGGCCAAGTGCAAAGTCCTGTGCCTGCATTAAGGCTATCCCAAGCACAAATACAGGCTGGGAGGAGAAAGGATTGAAAGCAGCCCTAAGGAAGGCTTAAGGATGTTGATGGACAAGAAGCTCAACGTGACCCAGCAATGTGCTCTCACAGTCCAGAAAGCCAAACACGTCCTGGGCTGCATCAAAAGGAGCGTGGCCAGAAGGTTGAGGGAGGCTGTTCTCCCCCTCTGTTCTGTGATTCTCCTTCTCTATTCTGCTCTTGTGAAACCTCACCTGGGGTACTGCAGCCCACTTTCAGGTCCCCAAAACAAGAGGGACAGACCTGTTGGAGCAAGTCCAGAGGAGAGACACAAACATAATTAGAGTACTGCAGCATCACTCCTATGAAGACAGGCTAAGATAGTTGATCAGCCTGGACAAGAGAAGACTCTGGGGGGACCTTACAGCAGTTTTCCAATACCTAACAAGGGCCTACAAGAGAGTTGGAGAGGAATTTTTACAAGGGCATTAGTGATAGAACAAGAGGGAATGGCTTTAAACTGACAAAGGGTAGATTTAGATTGGATATTAGGAAGAAATTCTTTACTGTTAGGGTAGCAAGGGAGTTGGAAGGGATCTTTAAGGCCCCTTCAAACCCAACAGTTCTGTTAGTCTACAGTTTTATGCTCTGTTTAAGTCAATGCCGTGCAAGAAGTCAACTGCAGATGATGGCATTTGGGTATTATTTTTGCCAAATCATGAGTGATTTCATCCTAGCAAATCTCTCCTACACAATCTGCTAAAAGCCAGACACCTCCCCAAGCCCACCCCACCCTCAGAAATCCAGTCATACTGACCTTTTCACTTTCCCCCACAGGTCCTGCATGAGCCAAGGCGTCTGAGTAAAGCCTGACCAAGGCTTGACTGAGACAGTCTGTGCTTTCTCCCGTATCAATATTTCAAAACCCTGGTCCCAAGTACTCAATATTTGAACAAAGCACTCTAAAGTTAAAGCAGGAAGAAACAGCTTGCTCTTTCACTAATGGGATTCCGGAGTGGCTGCAGCAGAAAATTAGCCCAGACCTGCCAGGCTGGGCTGCAGTTTAACATGAGCTATGCTGGAGATGGTTCAGCTCAACTAAAAAGCACCAAAATTAAATTGCACCAGACAACTCGTCTGTGTTGTTACATGACAGCATGCATTGGGCACAAGCCTTACCATTAACATTAGGTCCTGCACAGAAACTCCTGGGCAAGAGTGATGCTCTGGCCAAGCACTGCTACAGCTATACATTTAGGGAGGGGGAAGATAATCTCTTTTTTGGTCCCATGGAAATCATCGGCGAACAGGCAACATTTGGCAGGGCAAAGATGGAAACGTCTGCCCATTGAGGGGGGAATTCAGAGAAGAATTCTCTCCCTCATTCTGGAGGTTGGTTTGTAGATTAGGTATTACATTTCTGAATAGCCATTGGGGAACTAGAAGTTGTATTTTAAATAAAATCAGCTGGGAAGAAGTATGCATCAGTGAAGAAGTGCCTGAGGAAACATTCTAATGACTGTAGTTAATTTAGGGGGTAAAATTCAAAGGGAATGGATAGTGTAATTTTACATATATTTGATAATGGTAGATTTTGAATGGATTTTAAAGAAGAGTTGGGTTTTTTTCCAAATCTCATCTTACATTCAAATTTCTGCTGATACTTATCCTCAAAGCTTGCTTCTGCCCGAGCACTAGAGGCAAGGGCCTAAAATACAAATCAAAGTTGCATTTCCTTCCTCAGAAACATGTATCTTCTCTGAACGCTGATAGAATATTGAGCAGAGTTCAGGACTAATTAATGCACATTTGATTACTGAAGACACATTTCAGTTCATGGAAACCTTTGAGGAGAAAACAGCCTGAGAGACAGAGCCTAGCTTACAGAATAATGCCCCTCTCCCCAAGGGAACTGAAGAAAGAGTTCTGCTCTGAAAAATTCTTCTGCTTCCATTGACAATGATGCTAGAGGCTAACTTCCAATTGGCTTCAAATATTGAAGCACTGTTGCAATTTGGTTTTAAATAATTTCCCATCAAACAAAAGTATAAACAGTCCAATTCTAAGAAGAAAAAACCAAGTACATAAAATATGGTCCCCAAAATACATTTACAACCATAAAATCCACTATGTAGTCTCTTAACTGAATTAACCTGAAGACCAGTTTACCACACTGACTTTTGCAATGTTACACTAGAAATTAGTTTAGCTCAGGGAACGGCTCATTTAAAAATAAACCACTATCTTCATCTTCCAAACTGCACCAAGACATTGCTCTGTCACCGTTCAAATCCTTCATGCTTTCCTGGTTTTCAGAAGTATATTGCAAGTGTTTGAAACAATTTCAAACATTAAGTAGGATCTCACCCACAGTCATAGTACATTTGAAGATCTGTCTCCCCATAAGAGGCTAAGCACATATTTTTTTGAAACATTTATGGAAGATTTTGAATTTCCTGGATGCATATGCAGGATATTAAACACTTTAGAAGTGGTCAGAATCAAAACTTCCCCTGACTTATTTCTCAATCGAATTTTCATGCTTCCACACTCACAATGGTTGTGGCATGTTTGTGCTCTGCATTTTAGAAAGCACTAAAAATCAATTATCTCTTCTACAGCAGTTTGTAAGATGGTATCGCCTTATGAACTTGCACACAAAGACACATTAATGGAGCTTGAGCATCTGTGACACAAAAAATTGTAGATTTCCCCACCCACAAGGAATGTATTTAAAGAAAATGCTACATTCCAAAATGCCCTTTGATTTCACTTCTTTTTAATAAGCACCATTTAAAATTAAAAATAACCTCCAGGCTTCACAGGGCTACAAAGAAAGGAGGCTCATTTAAAGAGGTACAATCTATTTTCTAGCCACGCTAATCTTAATATCTTTCATAAAAACTAAATACAAATATTAAGAGCAAAATTATCTGCTGGGCCAATTTCTACTCCGTATACACTTATACCAAATAAGCTACTTTTCTTATTATTCTGAAGCCTGAAATTGATGATGCATCATACAGATAGTGTGAGTGCAATATAGTTTTTTATATACACAATCACATGCACTATGCTATATATATATATGTGTGTGTGTGTGTGTGTGTGTGTGTGTGTGTGTGTATAAAAATGCATGACTAACAGCTTGATGGATTTCCCTGTTTGTTATTTCATTGGGAAAGAACCACCATCATCACAGGACACTTTCTCCTCTTCCAAGCTGTCTTTTGGCAAGGCTGGTGGTGGTGGAATTTCCCACTGGAAACCATCAGTTAATTGACACTACATTTGCAGACGAGCAAAGCAGTCCTGCTGCTCCTCTGGCCAAAATACAGTGTGTGCTACTTTTGCAAATTTAGAAATAACAGAGTAACTTAAGACTCTTCCTCAGATCTGCTACTGAATGATAAGGAAGATCCCTTTTACAGTGCTTGATACTTGAACAAGGAAAGACCTTATACTGCACCCTTTTAAGTTGAATACATCCACACAAGGTTCTAGTCCTGCTATCTGCTTTCCTTGATAAGCAGATAATCTCCCATCAGTTTCAGTGGCAGCAGAATCAAATGCAAAGGTGTTAGTCTGTACTAAAAATAAGGTCTTAGACAAGAGGTATTGCCTCGTGAGAGCCAAAATGAGATGCAAGTGCCATTCTCATCTACCTAGCCTGACAATTCACTAATGCTTTGCAGCAGTGTGGATACATCATTGCTATTCAGTACAAAAACACCCACTCTCATCTTTTATTCTTTATACTTAGACATCTATGCGAACCACATTTAAAGCATTTATTTAAAGAACCACCTCTTAATTTTCAAATAATGTCACCTATGTGCAAGAACACACCTCATTTTCCCAGGAGTTTGCCTAATTTTCAGAGCGATTCCCTATTTGTGGCTATTTAACTATATCAGTAGATTTCTCACTGGAAAATTTACAGGATAAATAAAATCCCTTCGCTGGTCTCTTACCACCAGCCCACACTGTTCCAGATACTAAATGCAACACTGACAGACAAAGGCAGGAGTCCCTGCACTATGAAAATGTAATGACAAACCAGGAGCTTGACATAGTGAAGCCCCTGTGGGTCTGGTTCAGGATATTCATGCATCTGGTGCACTTTCTGTGAGAGAGCCATGAAGGATTGCTCAAAAGTGGCAATTTCCGCAACCCTTCCCTCATATGTCATGGCTACTCTGTGCACTTGGTTCATTCCAGCTCACCAGGAAAGGGTCTTTTTATGCCTCCCAGTCACAGGCAATGTTCCTTGACAGATGCTTTGTGACACTGTTAACAGCCATCTCTCCACCTCCAGTGAACCATCTCGTACAGAAAAAAGGTACCTGCAGTGTGCAGGCTGGAACACAGCTCTGTGCAAAAGCAACCTGGTGACTGCTGAAGGCTCTCCGACCACAGACTTTGCTTCTTACTAACCTTGCTCAGACAGGAAATTCACCCATATCCTATTTTAAGCTGCTGAGTACATAACAGTAACACCTTGAGCTTCCAGAACACCTTTGCTCAGAGAATCTCAGAGCATTCTTACAAGCATCAGCTATGCAGGGAAGCCTCCCCTTTGATTTCCAGCACAAATGTATTTTCTTACAGGTTAATTAAATAAAGGGAAACAATGCCAACATTTCAAGTACAAGGATGGCCCAGAAGATTGAGGAAACAAATACCTATTCAAAATGAGCTTCCAAACAGGAGGCTGAACAGACCATGTGGCTATAGAAAGATTTGGGACCTCATTATCACCATGAACAGCTCGAGAACAAAGAGAAAAGACAGAATCCTGGTCTATAGAGAAACAAAAGATAGGGGCTGGCAACCAAAGGGAAACTCCTGCCTTCAATTTGTGAAGGCAAACTGGCAGTCAAGAGAGAAACAGCTGGGAAGCCCAGAGATGGGGACAGGTCTTTCCACAGCCAAGTCTCATTAGCAAGATATTAAGAAAAGTCTTTGCACAGTCTGCTTTCCTAACCACATTCAACTACCCATAAGCAGTGACAGGAGAAATAGGAATTGTTTTTTCTACCCTTGTCTTTAGTTTCCTTTCCAGGCTGGTTATAGCCTAATTTATCCTGTGCCAAAAAAGTGACCTTGACAAGTACCTAAATACATAAAAAATTGTCAGTTTAACAAATTTAAGTTTAGTGCCTGCAAGATCCTAATTGTCCAAACTTTTAAGTGTCTCCTTCCAAATACATATGGCAATCCACGAACCTTTAAAATATTTGAATTTTAAAAAAACTTAGTTTTGTACAACTGAAATGTGTCCTGTGTACAAAGCTCTTTTTTTTCTCTCTCCTACCACAATAGCAAGATTTTTCTGCCATGGCAGAATCATACTTTTCAGTGATTCCTGTTACGTAAAAATGGAGTGCCTGAGCACATTGTGTGTAGGAGTGAAGTAGAGTCTGTTCTAGCACCCAACTGTATGTATCAGGAGAAGTAGTGATTAACTGTGCTCCCTCTTCTGCCTTCTCCCATGCCATAGCCTGCAGGGTCATGCTGCTGCAGAGCCACGTTCCTTCACTTCCATCTTGGTGCCCAAGAGCAGCACAGAGCAGCACCAGGGCTGTGAAACCCAAGTCAGTCACACCGGGCAGGTTTTGAAGCCTCTCTGCCACAACCGTGCTGCCAGCAGTATCCAAGCAAGTGCCTCACATCTTCAAGAGGTGAATAAACACTTCAGATTGCAATGCTGACAATAGGCTCTCTGCTCCCCAGTCTTCAACTCTGTCACGTCTACATCTCCCTCAGCTTCCAAGCTCTGCCTTGTTTCTTGCCCATTCTCAATATCTTCCCCTTCTCCCTACCATCACAAGTATCATTTAACCCTTTGCTTCTCTCCTTCTTTGTCTTTGGCCTTCATTTCTCATTTTCCCTTCTTCCAAATGCCTCAATTTTATAAGCTGAAAATCCCTCCCCTATAAGTGGAATTTGATGTTCACTCCCCCCAGCTGAAAATTTTCCTCTCTTTTCTATGATTCACCCCAACTCTCAATCACTTCCTCACACCCCAATTTTCTGCCACCAAAGCACAGTCTCAGTAGCACTCTCTCAGTGCTGCAGCTCAGATGACAATCCTCAGGCCAGCCTTCCATGATCCCATCCTTCCTCAGCTCTTCCCTACAGGTGCCTCAGACAAGGCAGGCAGATAAAGCAGAAGCTGCTGGGGCTGCCGGTGTAACCTAGGGAGGAACAGAGGCAGCACCAAGAAGACTCAGCTTAGGTTCTGGAAAAAAAAAAAAACAAAAAACAACAGCAACAAAAAACACCAAACAAAAAGACAACTGCTCACTGCTTCAACTTCTGGGGGTTACAGAATATGCTCACAGCCTCTACAAACTGACATGTCTGGGAAGCATAGCATAGGTATACACAAGCAGGGGGAGAAAAGGGTCTTCAGTTTCGTAACACTGACTGATCAGAGCTCCATCAACTGAAGAGCTCTGAAGACACAAGATCAAACATTTAAAGCTACTGGATTACAGATACTTTTACCACATGCTTCTGGACTCAACTATTTCGAATAGCTTCAGATTGTTCTCCTTTATTAGCAGACATGTTCCAGACCTAGGCCAATATATATTATTTCAATACACCAGCAAAAATCTGTTCCCAAGATCAGGCTAGCTGTTGTCTCTCCTGCATGGCAAAAGCAAGGAGTGTGCCAGAGAACTGCAACAGAAGTAGCTTTGGGTAAGAAACTGAGAGAAGACCTGTACTATTATTGTTATATCTACTTTTCAGACAAAGACAAATAAAGAGTCCAAATAGCTGCAAAAAGGCACACAAGAACCTTATGAAAAAATTAAAAAGCAGATCCTAGGAGTCACTTCTTAAATTTTATTTTAATTTTCCTTTTAGGTATGCCTAATCCTTGCTGTATTCCACTAGTTTTGCAAAAGGCCTTTTCTTATTTTGAATTAGAATTACACATTTAGGAGCCAGGCATTGCTACAATAGTCCTTAAAAAAAACTCACCAAGATTTCCATAGCACTAGCTACTATGCACTACTATGCACACATAGCACTACTACTAACAAAAAAGCCATTCTTGCTATGTAATAAATTCTCTCAAAAACAGACTTCTTTTCATATATAAGCTGTTACATAGCAATTGCCATTAGGTATGGCTCAACATCACCATTTATCAAAATGATGCAGCTTCATCATTCCACCTCCCAGTCTGGGATTGGGTTTGCTCATCTGTTGCAGAGACTGGAAAATTTTTGCAATACTTCTTGGAGTATGTTGATTTTCCCTAGACCAGACGAGCGTCTTTTGCCACAGAAAACATGCTCATCCCTTAGGAAAGTCTAACTGCAAATTCTTCTCCAGTGAAGTCTCTCCAATATGACAGCAGTTTTACAATCCCAATGAATAAGAGGTCACAGGGACAGAAGTGAAGCATTTTACTTTGGAAGTCCCTGCAACTCCTGCAACAATCAGGAAATTAATTTTTTCCCCCCTTCCCCTCCTCCCCCCTTTGGTGTTTTTATTTTGTTTGTTTGTTTCTTAGGGATTTTTTTGTTCTAGACCACTAGAGTGGGGGTTACACAAGATTACTTTGTGCAGGTAACCAGACTTAAAAACTGCTGCCTTTCATCTAGAAGTCCCAGCAAGCAGGACTGGGAGGGTGTCCCAGTATAACAACAGCTACAGCAGCAATGTCAGTCTCCCTACTGCCCCTGCACCGTGCCGGGGATGCGCAGTGGGATAGCAGCACAGGAACACCCTCTCCAAACAGCGGGAGATGAAACTGACTTTCAGATGCAGGCGTTCTGCAGTCAGAGCAAAAGGAACAAAGCAGATGTCAGGCAGTCTGCAGTACAGCTCTCCTCTTGTGGGCACTCCTTTGGAGCAGTTAATTCCTTCAAAGGGGGGAAGGGGAGAAAAAACAGCCACCCAGCAGTGTGCTAATCTTCACAGACAGAGCATCTTTAATGCTGTCTAATCCTCCAGAGGAAGGAAACAGCATTTCCTTTGTGCCAAGGATATCAAAATGGTTGAAGATGGCAATCTCCATTGACATTAACTTTATTAAAGGAGGGGTATTTCCAGAGCACTGAGAAGGCTTGGTCGAGAGCCAGCTGGAGATGTATACTGTATGTAAGCATCTACTTGTAAGGACAAAAAATAGCAGGCAGCTGGGAACTCCTGAAAAGATATATAGGCATCAAGAATGCACACAAACTGGACATTGTGTATCGCAGACCCACACGTCAATTATGCAGCTATCAAACAATTAGCATAACAATTAGCAATGTGAGCAGCTAGTTACTGCTTTTTACTCTTATTAAATTTGGCTCTCGTATTATTTTGCTGCAGCTATATAATCAACCTGTGTTCTGAAGCGGGAAGTGGTGTCCCTGAGTTGTCATTACAAGAATACCAAACCTTCTTGAGCCACCTCGTCGGCAGAGAATTATTTTTCCATGTAAATTGGATGCAGAAGTAAAATAAAGGATAAACATTCTCAGTAAATTTTGAGTAATAGGAGGTGGCATTTAATTAAACCTTACTTTAAATAACAGTAGTATTTATGTTCTATTCTTACACACCTTCTTGCATTTAAGTATCAAAAGCTGTCACTTCACAATGGAACTGAATATAAAGTCAATTCCTAGACATTTTAGGCAATGCACAGTTGAAACACATCTTGAATACACATTGGAATATCAGTACATCTCATCCAGCCTTGCCTAAAACACTTAGAAATAGCAGCTTGCACAATATGCCACTGCCTGGACATTCAGAGTCCCATTGTAGAAATCGCAAAAATCCGTTATTTTTTTCGGATCAGATATATTAGTTATTTATATTTTGTTCTACAGAATTTCTGAAGTGTTCAAAACATATCCACATGTTGCCTCCTTCTTATGCAAAATTTGAAAGTTAAAACTCTGAATAGAGTATCTGAAATATAAAGCTCTACTATTGTAAGTGAAGCAGGAAATACCAACACATTCGCCTCCCCTTCCTGGAGAACAGTTCAATTATCATCATGTCCCCAAGCAGATTTTGCACTGAATCGCTGTGACATCTGCTAGGGAAATGAACACAAATCTATATCTGCATGCAGCAAATACATTGGCAATGTTGCAATGGGGGGAAGGGAAATAAGTGCCACTTTTCACACAAACTAGAAAATGACAGCTTGTCACACCCATGAGTAAATATTAGCAGAATTGAGAGAAGGCAAGATGCTTCTTCACCTTTTCGCCCCACCACAGCATTACAAAGATAGAGATTAAAGACGAAACCGTGGCTTCTTATTCCTTGCCTACAGTAACAGCATCTGGACACATATAACCCTCCAGGAATACTAATAATGGGTAATATATACCACTCACACAGGTTAATAGAGCTTCTGTGAGTTCAAGGGAGCTGTGTCCCTTTCCTAGCTGAAGAGCCAGTCCAACAGGCCAGAGCTGGTGAAAGGAGCCCCAAAGGATGAAGGTGCAGAGTAACCTCCTTCAGATCACTCGTGGAGAAGAAGGCTTGCTCATGGCATTGTCAGCAGCAGGGAAAATTTTATGATACAGAAGCAAGGGGTTTAGTAATGATTTGCCTACGTGCAAAATTCATTACATAATGTAGTACAACCCTCGTTGTACGGAGAAAGACACACAGAAGAAGGGTAAAGTTAGCTCAAATTCTCCGGTGCTTCCCCAAGGACAGGAGTATGCCCGTGGACATCTGCTGCCAAGCTACCCTCATGTTAAAGCTTGTTTGTCTGTCTGAGACCATAGGCAATTTTTCCACCTTCTTTCAGTCCAAAACACAAGGCTTCACCAAATGCATCTCATAGGAAGGCACAAAATCGACTCCCAAGTACAGGATGGAGAAAGAGCCATGGGTATGAAGGTACTTGATAGAAAAACACCTTCTAGCAAGAGGTCCCTGGGCTCCAAAACCTACCACAGCTGCACCATAACACTGTGACCTCTTCTCCATCCCAGTCACACACAAGGTGGGAGATGAAGGCAGCACAGCAGAACACACCTGAGACTCAAATACCCAAGTCTCATCATGCAGGATGTGCAAGATGGATCTGACCTTATACCCACACAGGAAACAGCAACAGCTCTTTTTAAACTAATGATGATACCTTTTACACATGGTTACAGTAAGTGCAGCTGTTTTGTGAGAAAACAGGTTCTCTACCAAAAAGACATCAATAGGTACAAAAACTCTGCATATTGCACCTTCGCCTATAAAAAATGCATTGCATTAACATTTAACAGTATCTCACTGCTGGAGCAGAGCACAGCACAGCACAGCACCCTTTCATCAATTATGGCTTGTTTTCAGCTGCACCTTCCCTACACCCAAAAGCCTACAAGTTCAGATATCTGTTCTGTGATTCATATGGTAAGACTAACATGACTGTAAAAAGGGTATTATTACAGCTCCTTTTTAAAAAGATGTACAACCACCCACTCTTCCTTGTGCTTTTGCAGTGAGAATTTCTCCCTAATTGGTATCCAAGTGTGCAGAGTGAGATCAATTTCTCTTCAAAAAAGAGTGTGGCTTTTTATCCAGATGAAAACAGATACTACAGACTTCACTTACAGGCTCTGATTTTAAAAATTACTGTAATCAGGCTTTGATAGAACCACTGTGATAACAGATGTGTAGTTAATGTGTTTCCTAATTTTATGATAATTTGACTACAGACTATTTGACTACAGACAATAAATAAATGTCTTAAAATACGAAAAATTTACAAACTTGGACATGGCTGATGAATGCCAAATTCAGAGCTCAGAAGTCTCCTCTGGAATGTTATTGGTTCATAACCTCCTACTTCCCCACAGTCCTAATCTCTAAAATTTAAGATAAAGAAACTTTGAAATTTGGACTCCTGATCTCATGAAAGAGATAAACTTTAAGCTTTCAGGAGTTACACATTTACAGCCTTGTTTCACAACAAAGAATATTGATTCTTCTAGTCAGCAGAAAAACAGAAACACTTTCTCCAGAATGCTGTATTCTTTAGTTTACAATGAGGAACTGCTTGAAAAATAAGTAGAAAGGGAACAGTAGAGTTTTTTTAAGCTATGTAAAGAAAGGTTATTGTTAGAACTACCAGAATTATTTTCGTTGGTATAGTTCAGTAAGAACACTGAAATACTCTTCTACTAAATCATGATTTTCAGACAGGCACTTTAAATTGATATTTTCACAAATCCACACAGACTAACTGAAGGGCTGTTGGCTGGAGCCAACCCCACTGTCTGTTTCAAAACAGAGGTGGAGAACAAGTGTATGATCTGCCAGATACCTTCTCCTGTGGTTGCCACAGCCCGATGGAGGGCCAAGCTGCTGCTGCCACCCCAGCCTCAAGCACTGCAGTGGAAGATTGCAACATGAGCAGGCACAGAGACAGCAAAGAAACACCTGTATGCCCTGAAGGGGAAAAATAAATGCAAGACAGAAATAAAACTTCAGTTTTAAAACTACTCTTCCTTCCAAAAGATGCATTAGAAGGGTCCCAAAAGTGTTTTACACATAGACTGAAAAGCAATAAAAAAACCATTGAGAAGTTCAAAAGGCACTGGTTGCTTTTATCTGCCACATAGTTTGTTTTTGAGTCTGCAGTTCTGTGTGGTTTCTCAGATGAGCAGATCTCTCTTCTAGGTGGTTCTAACACACCTACTGAGTTAGATTCCTATCCTGCAAATACTAATAGTCATTACACGCATGCATTCTTGTTTGCAGTATCCAAAATATATTTTATGTGCGCTATATCTAGGACACATTTAAAAATTGCAAGCTTTGAAGAGACACTCATGAAGCACAGCAGTGTTTTGCAAAGTATTTCTGTCATCATACTAAAATTCCAGCAGTTTTTAAATCAAGAAATCCTAAGTAGGCTTTCCCCATCAACTCCAGGTAATGTGGTACATTTTCCATCTCTTCAACTACAACAACTTTGGGTTGGGGAAGGGAATTCTGCAGCTTCTGCATAGTATAGCCAAACATCCTTCTCATGTCAAATCCTCCTTCTCCTCATGAAATGACTTAACATAGATTTACAGTAGACCCTTATTTGGGGGTCTTACTATCTTACTTATGCCATTGTTTGAAGCTCTGTAATTCAGAGGACTGTGAACTGACACTGTATTTCTGGTAATGAGAACTGAGTGTAATACAGCAGCCGGAACCAGGACTCCAAGAAAAAAAGAAAAACAATGAAAATGGGCTGCATATTGGGAACACAGCACAGAGTAGGGAGTTGAGGTTTCACTCAAAGCCTTATTTCCACACTCTTTGCTTACTTTCTCTTCTAATGGTGTCCAAACAAAGTTTCTGTCTTTCTTGTACTGCACATGTTCCCTGCTTTAAGGCCAGCAGAACAACTTTTTTTTTTTTGTAGGGACTTGAGAAACTCTGAGAAAGAGAGTAAAAGCTTTCCTGAGAGCGAAAGCCAAGCCTTGCCAAGTGAGCAATCCTCACTATTTATACTGAGAGCTTGAGCCTCGTGCTACTGTATGGTATGTTACACCAAGAGCCTTGAGTCAGCTGGAGATGCTTGGGAAAAACCAGAAGAGAGGAGTCAGCTTTGACTGCCTGAAGCTCTCAGGCCAGTCTGACACACAGGCTCTGCTCTGCCCAAGAGCACAGATAACCACAGAGCTGAAAGCAAGCAAACACAGCCAAGAAACTCCTGCCTCAAGGAAAACCAGAGCCTACCTCCCTCTGCTCCTTTTTTCATGTCCTAAACAGACTGCAAGAGTGGACAAAATACCTTCAGAGCTAAACTCAGCATTTTCTCCCTTGTTCATGCCCTTGCAGGACAGCAGCCATTTAGGCCTAGCTAGTCTCAGTATACAAGCTCAGTGAGACTGCTAGTGAGCCTGTCCATCACTCTCTCCTGCTTAGTCCTCCCCTGCCTCAGGAAAGAGGAATTACTGCTCAAATTTCTCCAAACAGATTTTCTGTGTCCAAGACATTACCACGCATCTGCTAGCCAGCTTTAAGTTAGTTAGGCAAGAGTTACTAGGCCAGGTAACTCTTAGGAAAATAAGCAAACTCTTTGGAGCACAGCTAGTAGTAGCACTTGGGTTGTCTTGCATCACTGTTGACTTTTGACTGTGTTCATGTTACAGTAAAGGACACACAAGCAAATCAACTCTCTAGGTAATGATTTGCTCTACCCACGTTGGCTTTGGTGGTTACAACATGCCACAACCTTTTTCTTTTGAGACAAGAGCAGAACTCCACTAGCTCCTGCATTTTCTCATACATGCCAGAGACAGTAACTCATACATGATTTTCCTCTCCACAAATCTCTCGGTTCTCTTCTTCAGCTGGGCTGCTCTTCCTCTCATCCTTACTTTCTGAAGGGAACATGACCTAACATTAGGAAACAGGTACTGGCTCTACAGAGAACAAATGCTTTCTTTGCATAAATACCTGCAAGCATCACTTGGTTTAAAGAAATTAGAACAACATTAACTTACAGTGAATAGTTTCCTCTCCTTCTGTGCCGCACCACAAACCAGGCTGAACTATATGTAGGTTCACAGATCAATTAACACAATTTAGGATCTTTTTTAGCCTAAGAACTTGTTGATATGGCGAAAAATGGATGAAGGGAAGAGGTTAGATGACATACTCTACTGAGCTGTATGTGAAGAGTGATGTGAAACTGTTTGAATTCACTACTCAGCATAACAAGGAGACAGAGAAGGCTTTTGCTGCTCATAAAAGAAAAATAACCTGAACTGTATACATCTTTGTTAGTGCTTAATAGAAAAATGGGAAATTAATAGAAAAAAAAAAGAGAGAGAGATGTTGAATAAGGGCAAAATAAGGAGCAATTAACTTCACGTGGTGAGTAGAGCAATTTCCTCCAGCACATTCTCTTCACAAATGAGGCACAGCAGGGACCAAGACCAATGGAGGTAGCAGTGATTTTTCCAGAGCACTTAGCAGTAGAACTTATCTTCCATAAAAGATAAATAAGATTAGGGATGACTAAATCCTGGTAGTTCCAGTGCAGAGTTGGGTTCTGCTGTTCTAAGTATCATATAAGCATAAAAGAAGCTAAACCTGCCCCCAAATACTTGTAGTGTAAAGGCAATAAAATTAGAGGAGGAAGGAATGGTTACATGGTAGCTTGTATCACGGAAGGGAGAAAGAAGCCAAGGCAGGACAACTTACTTAAGGGGAAGAGAATTATGAAGATGGGCATTGTGGAAAATGGGGAAAAAGGGCTGGATAGAAGATGACTTGCTTATGGCCTCAGTTTCCTGGTTCAGAAATCACTCTGAGTCAAGTAGGCACAGACATCTGCCTTGTGCAGTCGGTGGGCTGCAACCACACACCCCTGTGCAACCTGGGACTCCGCAGAGTACTCTCACAAAAAGTGCAGCATTGCTTCCCTTCCCAGCCATGCACAGCCGGTGCCCCTCAGCATCCACACTCCGCACAGGCTTGATCACTCAGAGCTTTCAGCAGCTGGTAAAACTCCTATCTCACAATTGTCTTTGAGAGAAGGAGACCCAGACAGTGACCCAGGCTGCCAAAGGAGCACTCTGTACTTGCTCCTCTTAACATTTATTGTCCTTTGCATTTTCCAGTGAAATCCTTCAAGAGCCAAGAAATCCCACATGGCATCTTAAGTCTATCAGGATGAGTATACTCTGCAATAAAGCCAAAATGGGCATACCCATGGAGACCCTTCTGGCTCTTCCCCTGCCTGCACACCTAAGCTGCTTTTTAATGAAAACTAGGACTTCAAAAGAAAGGATGGGAAACGATCAAATAAACAAGCTTATCCCAGCATTCAGTCATTTGAGAGCCAGTGTGAAGGTCCAAGTCCCACATGTATCTGAGAAACAGTGTCACAGGAATGCAGAAGATTTAAGCACAGGACTGCACCTCTTTTAGGCTTTCAGAACTGTGCTGGTGCACTAAGCTTAAACATTTGACATCTTCAAGTGTTTTTCTTCTAGGCCATGGAAAAATGCTCCCTTTCTAAACACTTACTAAATTTCTTCGGGTTCATATATGAAGTGGATGATTCTGGATTTCAGCCCTCTCACAATAATGAGCAAATGGACAAACAGACATCCATTCTTTTAGCTCCTCTATTGATTTTGTGATTCACAGTGCAATCAATTTGCTTCTCTCTCCCCAGACTTCTGCCTCAAGGCAGGGAGAACTATACTAATGGTATGGGAGAGTTGGACCATCTCTCTTTGGTGCTGTGTTACAAATATTGCTGATCTGTGAATATATACTCAAATTCCTTTTTGTTTTGTTTTGGGTTTTTTTGCCTCCTGCCTCTCTAATGGGCATATTCACTTGAGGAGATCAACAACTAGGTAAGTCCCAGTTTCCCATAACATTTTCTATCCTCCCACATCCTGGCCCCAGCAAACTAATAGTGCCCACTCACAACTTACTAAGATAGTCAATTCACACTTCTAACCATCATCACTTAGGCTTTATCTGTTTCTCTTCAGTCAGATCAACACTCTTTCTATGTTGATATTGCCATATTTGAGGTTCATATCAGTTTGTGATCCACTGGCTAACTCATTGCTAACACAGCTATTTGGTTTAGGGGAGATTTTCTTCAGCTGCAGAAGTATCCACTTTTCCTTCCTTCCTGAAGCTCAGTGTACTCCAGTCAAAGCTATACTCACTGGGTTCCACTATCAAACAATACAACCCACAGGTGTTCTTGCATCCTTCTTTCAAATGCTGTATTGTCTTGGATAACAATGTTTGCCCGAGTCTCTGGATAAACACATTCTGAACTCTGGCATGCCTTTATGCTTACTTATAGTCTGTAGATTTAATTTTCTAGTACCTCCACAGTATTAGACAGTTGTTCAACTTTCTTAAATTTCATAAACCGTAAAACACCAGCCAGGTGTTTTCCTCTGCTTTGCAAATTGCAACTGATCGATAGAACTGCTCAGTTTTGTGTTACCTAATAATAATGTTTCTCTTATTGCATTGTCTCAGATCTCACTCAAGTATGTGGCAATTCATCAGGGATTATGTTAACTCCCCTGATGGAAAATGCTGGTGCCTCAGTTTGCATATTCAATTTGTATTTCTGTACTAAAAACAAAACAAAAAAAATACCCTCCCCTCTTATCTTTATTTGGTGCCACCTCAAAACTCTGAGACATATTAACTGATTCAGAATGAGAGGAAAAAAAAAATCTTGTGACTGTCTTCATCTTTCGCTTGTACCCACTGTCTGCATAAAAGGCTTTTTCAGTTGGCCACTGCTTTACCAGAGCAATGTCAGCTGTGGTGCCAATTTTAGCTGTGACATTTTGCCCACTCAGAATATTTTCTTAGTCCATTATACTCCGTGTACCATCTGCTCTACAACAGTCATACACTGCCAAGAAGCCTGGTCACAGTCTGCTTTATGCAGTGGACAAGCCCTAATTGCTTAGCCTGGCACAACATGAGCCACTGCATAGCACAGCACCCAGTTCCAGCTGCTTGTGCCATGGTTTCTCCAGGGCACAACATTCCAGCACAGTCTCAGAGGCAGCTGTGAACACCGATTAGTTTCCACACAGAACAGCCACGCTTCCATTCAACTTCTCCAAAGACAGAAGGGAGTGACCACTCTGCAGGCCTGCAGATGCCCTTTGTTCCCAGTTCCATGCTGAGAACACGGCAGAGAGGAAGAGGCTGCGAAACTGGAAGTCAAGCAAAGCACTCCACATCCTGGATACAATAATCTGAGTGGTTCTACTGTCCTTCCTGGTGCTAAAAGCACGATGGAGGGGTGAGAAACAGGAACGCTGGGGTTACAGTGTTGTCTCTAGCTTTGTATTAGGTGTACCCTCAGTAAGTATGAGTCAGGACCATCTAACCTGTTAAACAAAGGACAGCTCTACAGGCTGTGCAGGCTGTACAGCTGTTGGCTCTGAACACCTTGGTGCCAGCACTGTAGAATGCAAGCATCCAGTCTCACCCTTCTCCCTCATGAGTTGGCCATGGCTCCTCAGAGCTGCAGGCAGTGACACACACCAACCTGTCAACAGAAACACCACAGTCCAAGGTACCACTCAATACCCCTGCTCCACCTCTGTTTCAGTGCCTACTGGAAAGAGATGCCAAGTCTGAACACAATCCTAACCTAAACAGGGCAACTTCACAGTTCCACAGCTCTGTGACACCCCAGCAACCTTTGTGAACCAAACAGGGAAGTCTTTTCCTGACCAACCACACCAGCGCAGTCTGAGCTGGCGCTGTCTCTGGGTCTGCTGTGCTTTCAGCCTGTACAGATGGACAAATGTTGATATGACAATGACACATTTTCTTTTTGATCACTAGCTATCTAGAGAGGAAGTGGTAGATCAGATACTACTACTACATGGTGGACATCAGGACAAGTTTTGGTTTAATGGGAAGGAAGAATAATATAATGCACTAGGAGTCCAGTACCACAATATTAATACTCACCTCTACTGTAATTCCCATCAAAGTTGCCTTTTCTTGAAATGCCTCAAGGCCCACATCTGTGGGATGCTGTAATCCCTCCATGAAAGCCAGTAGAAACTGATGGCACAACTCAGCATTTTGTAGGACCAGGCCCCTGATAACAAATAAGGTGGCTCTGATTAAGAAAGCCTCAAAGAAACTTAGTCGAGAGATATACTGATTGGAGGTGGGCCAGGAAAGAACTGTGCCTGAGGAAGTTGCCTGTGGGAAGAAAGTCCTTTGCAACACTTCTAAACACATGCTAGTCCCACTCATCCTTGTGTTGGGAAGCAGGAAAAAGCAGCTCTCAGTCTGTTCCATTTCTGCCTATCATCCAGTTGCTGGGAAGGAATCATTTGGGTAGAGCCTCTGCACTTTGCTTGGTTACAGGTTTCATTCATAGAAGCCTTTCCATGGAGTCGCTTCTGGGGTTGGCAGATCCCACTCTTACAAAAAGCAAGGACGAGCCAGTCCTAAATAAAGAGAAAGGAAAGTGCCATAAAGGAAGGGAGAGGAGCTATGTTCTTACAAATCAGTTTCTAGACTGGCAGCTAATTTATTAGCCGAAAAAAATTACTGTTGCATAAAACGCAGTTGAGGCAATTTTACATGTAGCTTATTAGCAGTAATGGATTATACTGAACACATCATAATGTGTTATATAGTGAGATATAAAGCCAGCAAGATTGAAATGTAATTTTATTCTATTCTTCTTTCCCTTGAAATGAGAAGGGCTTGCTGGAGACAAAATGGAGGTTACTAAAGTAAGAAAAACTGTAAAATGGCAAACTAAACTACAGCTGATTTCACACAGTAATTAATGGGAGAGACACAGCCTCTCTGGTCATGTGCACCTTATGCATCTCTGCTGGAATGGCTGCTCAACTGGAGAGCAGCTCATCTATAAAACAAATGACGTAGAAAGAAAATGGGAGCAGTTAATATAAACAGAAATTTGTCTCGAATTTTTGAGGAGTTAAAAAATATTAAGGCACTACATTTTGAAATCTGTGTAAGTCACTGCAGTTTCTAGGGTAACAATTTAGCAGTACACAAATTAAACAGAAACAAACAGCAAGCTGTCAATTCAACAAATTATTGCCTTATAGGTAGAGACAATTAGAATCCTAGCTGCCATCAACAGTAATATTATTTCACCTTACTCTCTTTCATATTGTGCTGAGAACATTCCCCCTAAATAACAATTATCTCTGAGGTACAATTATATTTTCTTTTTAAAAAGGGTTTTCTTTCTTTGATATCCAAGAGCTATTAAAGTAGACAAAAAGGTGACTTTGACTGCATATAAGAAAAGACTCTAGTTGCTTTGTGTATAGTTAATCATTACCAGCTCTTCCTGCCACCCTGTTAAAGATTTAGACAATTCAATGCTGGGATTAATAGGAAGGTAGCACTGGTAAGTGGCTAGTGCCACCTTGTGAGCAAAATCCCAAACACCCTTCCCTCACTACCAAACTTTTTAGCCAAACTACCTATGCAGCAGAGAAGATAAAAATCCAACTTTTGCATGAAAAGTAACTTCCTGATAAGAGCTCCATATTTAGCGACAAAACATGAGACTAAGCCTCCAACCAGGCCAGATAAGAATTTGATAAAACACAGAAAGTGTAGAAAGAAGATAGATACAGTACAGTATCTATCAGTACTTTACAGTACAGCTGAAAGGAAGAGAAGCTATTTCTTTTCCACTGCATCGCAAACAACACCTAACGTTACCCTTATGCTAGAAATGCACATCATGTCAGCCGCAGACTTTTCTAACCAACACTGATAGACCAATCTTCCTTCCTTTTTTTGGTCAGTTTCTTTTTAAAACCTCTGATTCTTCTGCATCTGGGCTTCAAATGGCAGTAGACAAGGAAGGTTGCACTACAACCACTGGAAAAACAGGAGAGAGAAGGTAATGAGCAGCACTGATGCTTTTCTAACAATTTTTATTATAGCATCTGCTCCTGGCACCATGTAACTGTAACTGAAACTCTTCCACTGAATCCAAAATTATTTTGTATCCCTTATCAAGGCACTTCTGTATCTTTTATTCATCCCTGCCTACCTCTCCTCCCCCCAGTCCCACTCCATTTCATGGATTTTAAATACCTACTTCATCAGTTTTTATGATCAGGTTTGGCTGTATCAGTGGATCCTCTTTTCCCAACATCAAGGGTCAACAAGAAGAGGGATGCATTAGACCTTCCATTCTGAGTGTGAGTCCCTTTGCCATCTTAAGAGTTGCAACCAGCTCTCAGGGAAGTCAGATGTACTTTTCCCCTTGACTTTGACAGAAGGAGTCTTTTACCATGTCCTTTTCCATTCTGGGAAAGTTTTGCCCTTCTACCCACACCCTTTACAAGAATGGGTGATGCAGTGGTTGGAGGCCTTCTTGGGGACAGCAAGCATGAAATTACATAGTTTTCAATTCTCAGACAAGTAATGATGGGGATCAGCAGAATGACTATCTTAGATTTCTAGAGGGCAGACTTTGGCCTGTTTAGGAGACTAGTTGACAGAGGCCCTTGGGAGGCAGTCCTGAAGGGCAAAGGAGTCCAGGAAGGTTGGACATGATTGAAGAAGGAAATCCTAAAGTTGCAGGTGCAGGCTGTCCCCAAATGCCTAAAGACAAGCTGGAAGGGAAGACCAGCCTGGCTGAAAAGAAAGCGTTATCTGGATCTTGGGAAAAAATGCAGAGTTTATGACCTGTGGAAGTAGGGGCAGGCAACTCAGGCAGAGCACAAGGACGTCTTGAGGTTATCCAGGAAGAAAATGAGAAGGGTCAGAGTCCAAATAGAATTTAATCTGGCTACTATTGTAAAAGATAATAAAAATGTTTCTATAAATACATTAGCAACAAAAGCAGGACTAAGAAGAACCTCCATCCTTTACTGGATGCAGGAGGAAACACAGTGACTAAGGATAAGGAAAAGGCTCAGGTACTTTCCTTTAATAATTATCCTTAAATAATTACCTTTAATACTAAGATCAGCTCCTCTCCAGGTACCCACTCAATTGGAAGACAGGGACAGAGAGCAGAATGAAGATCTCATAATCCAAGAGGAAATTGTCAGTGACCTAGTGCACCTGTGTGGCCAGCAGGACTAGGCAAGTGATCATGGCCCTGTACTCGGCACTGGAGAGTTCTGTGTTCGGTTTGGCCTCTCAAGAAAGACACAGAGACGCCGGAGTGATTCCAACGAAGCTGATGAAGGATCTGGAACACAAGTCCTATCATATTAAAGGCTCCAGAAAATGTCAAATCATGCCACAGAAGGAAGTTTCTCATACTTTACTCATATTTATGAATGCAATCAACAGTAACATATTCACAACTCTGAGCAAGGCTAGATGAAACAAAAACTGTATCCTCACAGTAACAGACAGTTACACTACATCTACCTGCACTGCAAAGGCATTTGAGTGTCCCTGGAGCAAAGTCTAGCACTGCACATCTTCAGCTTTGCTTAGTATTTAAATATGAGTAATGCCAATGTTGCAGCTACAGCTTTAGTTGCATGCTGTTTGAGTATGCCAGGCACATTCAAGTTCCTCTCTTTTTATTTTATTTTAAGGGATACCCATCTTTTTATCACAGCACTACAAAATGCTGCCTGACATTGAAATTCCTGCCAAACAATAGGCTAGCCTGGCACATGAACAAACCACGTCATTGACAAAAGAGTCTTACTCCTTCATCAGTCGTTCATAAGAAGCCTTTTATTTTATAGAAGTACTAATATCTCTTAGGATCTGTTCTAACTGTAAAAACATTCTGTCTTGCTGATATACTATTGGTGACCGAATCAGGCAAAAAGCTCCCATAAAGAAGTCTGTACAAATGAAGCATAAACTGTGCATTATGGAATTGAAGTAAAAGCTCTCTGTACCCACACCAGTTGACAAGCTTACCCTCTCTTCAGTGGGATTTTGAGAACACCACTGCCCTACTTTAAGAGATGTATGTCATTAACACTGTCTGTGATATTTCCTTTTCCTTTAAGGTTCAGTTATGGGGGATTTTAAAGCCTTTATTTAGTGGCTTGGAAAGGAACTTTTAAGGATCAGAATGTTTATGGTATTTGTGAAGAAAACTCTTGTTTCCTTCCCTCCCATCTTCTTCCATCCTACTTTTGAATACTCTGGTTTTAGCAAAACAGCAACAGGTCTGTTACATTTAAAAGAAAAATATTTTTATCATCTATTAGATGATAAAAATTCCAATTAAATGTCGTATTTCACACAAAAGCTTGATGCCAAAATTAGGAAAAATACAACAAAACAGAAAGTGCATAAAAATCCTCGAACTCCAGATGCACAACAATCCTATAGATATGAAGATATAATTATCTCATTGAATAGCAGCTTTTCTGCTGTTCAAGATTAACTATAGAAATCTAAGAGAAATGGACTGTAGGAAAATACTGAGTAGAGCCTAGACAGTAGGCAGGCTTGTCTAGTGACTTGTCTACTTTCTGACTTTTCCCTGTAACTACATCTCAGTTATTCCCATTCCAAGTTCTTTGGATACTACAGGCATTAGAATCCTGAGCTGGAGTTGATATAGTATACATAGGTTAAACAAGGGCAAGACAGCACAGCATCCCAGAGCACAATCTCTGAAGAAGCACTGAAGAGACAGCAAGGTATAAAGATTCTTACAAGTCAAGAGAGAAACACAAACCAGGATTTAAATTTTCAGTCAAACAGCTGCTTTTCTAAATATTTCACTTTGTATATTGTACAAGCATGTAAGCTAAACTTGTGTCTTTGGCAAAGACCTTCAAAAGCAATCAAATTTTCCAAGGGTGAGACCTGAGACTTGCTGGAAAACAGAGTGAATGTTCCCAAATGGAATCATTTAAGTAGAGGTACACAAAATCACTATTTGTTTGGAAGAATCACATAGTCTTTTCCTTGAGCTCTTGTCTTTTCTGATTACATAGAACCAGTATTTTCTCCTTGCTGCAAACACAATGAATGCTGCACATCAGCCTAGGAAGTGGAAATAAAAAGGGTTCTCTAATGGAACATCTTACCTGGCTAATAGCTTTTATTTTTGCAATGAATGCCTCTGTGTGCCTCCCCACAGTGTTGGCTCACCATCTGCCTTTGTTCTAATAAATGAACTCACATTACAAACACAGAATGCAAACATACTCATATCCTGAACCTACTGCACCCAAGGGCCAGATGTTTTTGCAAAATGTATAACTAGTAAATGTTTGGTCCCAAACATTTAAAATGGCTCACTGTCTTTCCTAATAGCAATCATAACCAGTGAAAAAATCATCATAGCTGTATTATGGGAGGTAAAAATCCATAAACAAATACTTATCTATTTTCACTAACTGTATCTCAACAGTACCTTTCTAATATAAAATTCTGCTTTTCACAGAGTCTTGAGTGTATTACTAATATCACAATTAGATGACACCTTTCTGCCTCTGTAACATCGCTGTAATTTTGGAAGCTGTAGGCTTTCATTTCCAAACTTTCACTTTTCAGAAAACAACTCATTTAATTGTGTGTTATCCCTGGCCTGTGAAACTCAAGAAATGTTTATTTCCCCAGTAACTTAAACATAACCTTACATTTTTCCTTCACATACTGATGCTCAACACCAATATCCTCTACAAATATAACTATGTTCCAAGTGACTCTTCCATAAAACACTTCATGGGTAATTTGTATCTCTCAATTTATTCAGGTGTATAAACTATACAACAGATCAAGCAAAAAAAAATGACAATATAAATGAACTTTCAGATTTCATATACGAGTTTTCTCCTATGAGACCAAGGCTGCATGTTTTACAGTTGGCTGCTGATGCTTGTAGGTGCTGGAGTTTCAGGTCCCACTTTCATAGCACTTGGTTTTATAGAAATGATGCGTAATCAACCACGGTCACAGTGTTGTACAAACTGCTTAAATATTCTGCCAAGGAACACTCAGGTACCTGAAAGATGCACAGAAATAGCCCTTTAGCTACCAAATGAACATAAAATCTGCTGTGATACCGTTATTTTAAAATTCAAATGGTTTATTCTCAGTAGTGCCTATTTTTAAGGAAAGAAAGATTATCCATGTATAAATTATAGACATAATACCTGTGCGGATTTGCGTCTAGTCTTAGCCTGTTGTCAAAAACACTGGATGATATCAACCAAATTGGACAAAACAGTAAATATCAGATGGCTTAAAGACTTTGTACTTCTGTAAATTTGATGAAAATGGCCAACAGACAGATCTTACTCATGTCTTCACTGAGGCACTGCCCATTAACATCATCCCTTAATTCACACTGTCCAATTCCAGTAAGAAACATCAGAGAATCCCACACTGAAAAGTGGCATTTAGAATTCCTCGACTGCAGGAAAAGGTTTCACTCAAGTATCTACTTTAATAAAAATGGGAGTACGTAATCACAGTACATCAAACTGTAAAAAATAAAAAAATCAAACCCAGGTTTTCTTAGGCTCACTACTTCAATAATTATTTGTTTCTATTTTAAATATTGCTCAGAACAGAGTGATAACATAAAGGATATGACTTATGCTTGCCAGATACAATAGCTAGCTCAGTTTAAAGGAAACAAAAGGCATGTCTTCTACAGATAATTGAGTCAGTCTCAGCAGTCTCCATTGATTAAAGACAACTTAAAGAATAATCAAGACATTTATTACAATCACTGCATAGCAGCTTGTTTGTGCAAGGCAAGCACAATTCAGTATATGCAAGCTTTTTCCAAGTCATTTTAACACAATTTTCTCTGATTACCACATCTCCCTAAGGACAGATCTTCATCTCCCACTAGATCAGGTTGCTCAATGCCCCATCCAACCTGACCTTGAACATTGTCACAGATGGGGCATCTACAACTTCTCTGGGCACTCTGCTCCAGTGCCTCACCACCCTCACAGTAAAGAACTTCTTCCACAGATCTGACCTAAATTTCCCCTTTTTCAGTTTGCACCCATTACCCCTTGTCCTATCACTAGTTTCTTCAGGTAGGAATACAAGGTCTAGATACCCTTGGTATGTGCTGCTTACATGAGCTTGGAAAGGCTGAAGAGCTGGGGAGGAGCACATCCACTTTACTCGGCACAAAAGCCACATGCACCCCCATCAGTTACTATGTCTCACATGATCAGGCAAGGATTACTTAAAGCTGACTCAACTTCCCCAAACTTTAACACAGTTACAAATAACTTGTGAGGGTCTAGAGTTCACAGAAACAGTCACAAGAGACCGAGTAAGCTTTCTGACAATTCATCTCAAAACAACATCTGCTTTACAAGAACTATAGCTGAAGGCCTTTCTGGCAGGGGCACCAATGCATGCTACTTTATTTTCCAGACCTGACTGAAAATCAGACTGAATAAGAAACAGTAAAGAATGAGAAAAGCTGCTCTCCATTTAACTTATTGCTACACAAAAAGTGACAGTAGTTCCTCAAGCAGTAACACATAGAAACACTGAAGCTACAGCAACCCCGAAAAAGGTGTACTATTGTTCTAGCAATAGTTAGTTCAGTGTAAAAATGAAGTCAGTGGCTGTCTTGGGTTTACCCAAGTCTTCTGATTAATACTTTTGAAACTTGCCTACATCTCATGTCCTTTTCGGATGAACAGTTCAGTGCACCTGCCTTTGCATATGCTGACAAGCATATAGCAGAATGATGAAGTGCCACACAAGGCATTCCTTCAGTCTCATTTATGTGCTGTATACTGCAAAAGGACCAAACCTCCAGTCCTAAAAGGCACTTGGTGTTACAGAGTTCAAACCCAACTAAATGTCGAGAGAGCTCAGACTACATGTAGTCACTGACAGAACTGCTGTACTAAAGATGAACATTTGCTAAGATAAGCCAAAAAATTATGATTGTTCAGATTAGAATAATGCTATCATAGCTATACCCTTTTCTAACATGGTTTTTCATGTACTATAAATGTTACTAGTTTGATATTTATTACTAGCATGGCAGAAAGAAATAATGGGTTGCGTGCAGGGGTCAGCAATGCATAAATCTGCAGGATAATACTCTCCATAAAAAAGGAGATGACATGTAATAACCCTCCTCAAAAAGTCATTAGGAGAACTGTGTGATTTAAGCTTTTTTTTTTCCTCTGAGGACAGTTTTTGATACAATATTCATCTTTGGGGCTCATGGTGTCAGAAAAAAACCCCAACAAAACCAACCAAAACTGTGGTGCCCTGAGGCAAAGTAACGATCTCTTGCAAATTTATTTGTAAACATACCAGCTGAATAAGACCTCTGACAGCTCCAATTTGTTAAAAAAACTTTGACTGGTTAACTTTGTAATATTCAACGCTAGCTGGAAAAATTACTAGTTCTGTCCTTCCATGCACATACAGCCAGTGTTAAGACTGCTGGGGAAAAAAAAAAATCATTATCACATCTTATGGCTACTTTGTCAGAAACAGTCGCAAATAAATAGTCACCACTGGTCTGCATCAGATGTGTGTGACTGGGTCATATAGCAACACACAACTCCAGTGGAATGAAAGCCCGAGTCACTCGATCACATACTCAACAACCACAACCTCTCTGGGCCCTGCACCAGTATTTGACCTTCCCTTGCACATACACACAAAGAAAATCTTAGTATTTCATTGGAGTTTCCCTTGTTGCAATATGTGTACATTATACAAGATCAGCACAGGCCAGTGCACAAGTCACCAGGTACTTCTGAGCTTCCTCTGCTGCAGTGCAGCTGTTCAAAATGCAGGTTAAACATCCAGGCATGTTTGTGAAATTGTATCTTCCAAGAACACAGAAAATGTCCTGCAATGCAAAGAGCCAGAGCCGCTGAAAGGAAAGCATGAAAGGCATGCCGAGATCCACAGCAACAATATAGTGGCTTTTAGGGGTAGGAAGAGCAAACACCAACACAACTTTCTTGAGTGATGGAGAAGACTTAAGATATCAGCTCAGGCAAGAAGCAGCTGGTTATACTTCATACCAAAGAAAGTACTCCTGACTTGCTGATTTCAGTTTCAAATGGGAAACTGACTTGCAAAACCTCAACTATTTCTACTAATCAAATGAGGAACATCTGAATTTAATAAGGGATAAGGACAGCCTGATCCACTAACATGCTTCTTGAAGCAAGAAATCAGAAAAATTAGGATATTATTTAGAATGTAAAAAATGTTTTACATATTTAAGTGCTAAGCATATTTAAAAGATACCATTATTAAAATACCAAAGCATCTTATATTATACAGCTGAGTCTGTTTCATTCCTGTAAGCCCTACAAGTACAGGAACTACATGAAGTTCTGTAACTAAAATGTCCCAGAAACCAAAAGTGATAGGAAACACAGGAAACTTATTTAAAAATAGTTTTTAATTAAAATGAAAATAACAATTATGATAACTAATGGAAGCTAATGCTTAAAAGAATTCAGGTGTTTAACAGGTTGCCTGCATCAGTAAACCATCTTAAAAGTGAATTAGAAATAGCATTCTCGTTTTGTATCCCAGGATGAAAACCAATAAGAGGCACTGGAGGCAACCATTTCTGGTTTACCAGAAAGATGAGCACACACACAAGCCTATGTGCTAGCTTCTATTCCAAATAAGCAATGCTGTTGCTAATCAGCAAGAACTTCTGTCTTAGTGAAAGGCTTTTGAAATTTGCCTTGAAGAAAAACTCTTGGAACACACAAGTCTTCTTTCCTGTTCACAGTTTCTCGCTGCACATATTCATTGACCACTTGCTCATATCCCTCAGCCTTGAAAAGCTGAGATAAGAACTCTGGAAGAGAATTAAAAAAAAGAAAAAAGAAAAAAGAAAAAAAAAAGAGAGGATGAAATATTATGTTTAAGCTATTTTTAAAACACCAGACAGCATTTATATAAGCATATGTTCTTATGTGTTACAGCATGAAAACCACGCAGGCCTTCAGATTTCAAGCTGTTCTATGCAGGCAGACTGCTGAATAAAAATCAATACAGATCTCATTTAGAAACATCAACCTAAGCAAAACAGCTTGTAAAACTGGGGCTGAAGCAAGTTGAATTTCCAAAAATTGCCACATCTCTTCTTTTTATTGAGCTTTGTCATTCTTGTTGCGACTGATGCCAGTGCATTTTCACTTTGTGCAGCTGACCTTCACCAGCTGAATATATATCACTCACTGCAAATATTTCAAGGGTAATCCAGCCTTGTAGACACACTTCTGCTCAGGGAAGAATAACACCCTACAATACGTGCCACTGCTCAACAGAAAAATGGACGAAGTGGCAAAGGGGATATGGTGGTACCAAGCCTTCACTAGGTCAAACTGAAAGTATTTTCCATAAATATTTTCATTTTATTAAAAGCATCTTTCCCTTAAGGAAGGCAGAAGTACCTCACAAATAGAGTGACCTAGGCAGCACGGAAGGCTGCTTATCTTATTGACTTGTCAATTAAAAATTGTAATTTTTCCTTTCCTGCACTTTTGTTTCACTTAGGCAGTAATTTCACAGCAAATTTAAGCCGTTTCTAAACTTGTATTCCTTGACAGAAAACAAAGACATGCCATTTTTCACTGCTGAGGGGGATTAGCTGGATGAAACACTGATCATGTGGGTAGAGAAAGCACTAGAAGAGGTGGTGTGATGAGGAAGGTGAGACCACCCACTCTGGTGGCACTGCAGGCTTATGTCAACCTGAGCCCACCATGGAGCCACATGCACTGATGTAAACAATGTGTGTTCATGTAAAATGGGGGATCCACACCAGTGAAATGTAAACGAACAGCACTTAGTTGTGGACCTATTGAAATCTCATTGTAAGGAAGTTGCACGCATTCCATAACACAAAACTGCAACCATGCATTCTTTCACAAATTCAATGTTATTTCAAACAGTAAAATAAGAAATTGGGTTTTTTCCATGGAAAAAGCTCAGTGTTGTTATTTGAGGCCAGATTCATTATAATAAGTATCACTCAAATCATCCCATGCAGCAATTACTCATATACAGTGTAGTGCCAAACAAATGAAAAACAGCATGGGCTGCAACCTGTGCAGAAATGATGGGAGTCATGTCTCCAGTAACAAAAGAATTCTCAAGCATTAAGCAATATGTATATGAAAATTTGTGAGGTGAGTGAGAGCATAATGATTAAAAATGGGAGCAGAGGTGATCTGTGAGACAGTCACAGACAAGCCCAAGGAAAAGCAATGGCTAACAAGAGCAATATAAAATCATTTCTGTTTTCTCTTTCCTTCCTCTTCCTCCTCCCTACCTCAACTCTTCCACCAAAAGGAAGATGCACACTAGCAAGGAATTTCTCATTCAGAAACAATTCTAACACACAATAAAAGCAGGATTTAGAATTCCACAGCTGGGTCAGTGTCTTATTTGTTCCCTCTAGCACCCATTCTCTTTGCAAGACCTAATTGTTTAAACAGAACTAAAAATCACTTAATAAATAACAGTTCTAGAAATCCTTCAATGAGGCTGTAGCATAGCCTGCATTATCTTAGATTTCATCATTGCCCTATGAAGGATAGAGAGAGCTCAGACAAGCTAATGGTTTTTATATATCAGAAACAACTAGGTAATATGTCATGGCATAAAATATGACTAACATTTACTTGGCTCCAAGTTGGTCTCTTCAGTGGCTGTATTTGCTTTAGACTAAGAACAAAGAGCCCCACAGAAATAAACTCACAGCTCTTATTACACAATGCTCTAGAACTGATGGAGGGAGTAACAAATTTAGCCTGAGGAACTGGGAGTTAAAAGCTATAGCCAAACTATAATCCCAACTCGTTTTGAGAGTCTAGGCAAATTCCTTCATGTCTCTGTGCTTCAAATTCTCCACCAGTAAACTGCAATAATCACATTCCTCCCTAAACCATTATGAGCACTGAGAGAAAAACTTCATACACTGTATCACATGGAAATGTTTTTGCACCATCTTTACTGGGGGAAAAAAAAAGAAACCAACAGAAGACAGAGTGATCACAGCTAGTCAGTGCTATCCCAGCAGGATCTGTGCACAAGCTTCTCAGAACTGTAGTCATGGTTCTGCTTTAGAAATCAATCAATAAGCCTCCTTTTCCACACCAAGAATAGTCTTGCACAAAGACTGATGCCAAGAGAACTGCTTAGTTGCTTCATGAAGATGATCGATTCTCTGACTGAGCATTGGCCTTTTTCCCTTAGCTAACAAACCATCCAAACAAAATTCAGCAAATTCAGAAACTGCTGCTCTTGGCACATCATAGCACATACAACAAGCCTGTAAACAGAAAGTCCTCCATGAAATCCTGCAAGCCTAAATACCCTCTTCTTCCCAAACCAAGGATGGTAAATTAGATAAACCACAATTTTACAGTTCACCTGCATAAAACAAAACTTCCATGGACTGCTCCCTGAAGCAAGTTTAAACACAAGGTTCACAGAAAAGAAAGCACTCTGCAGTGTGCCTTACCTTCAGTAAAAAAATAAGATCTCGTCCCATCTTGTCTAACATAAAAGTTTTCTCCAAGTTTGCTGCTGGATTTAAACCTGAGCATTGCATGGTCATACAGTCCATAGTCTCGGAATAAGACACACTTGCCTGGCTTTAATACCTGCCACATAATACAGACATGCTCCCATAAGGTCAACAGATTGAGCCATAGACAGATGCATTTATTTGTATACACATACAGACATACATATAACTAAGACAAGGTAGACTAAAACATGGAATAAGCAGTGATTTATAAACATATACATACATAATTGATTCCCTGTGCAACAAAAAAAAGTTGTAAAAACTGGACCATCCCCTCTTAAAAATGTTTCCTCATAAACAGGAGACTGCAAATGGCTTTAGAATACCTGTTTAGGTGCTGATCAGCTGAACAAGCAACACTCTACAAATACAGAAGAAAAAAAAGGAAATCTATCATTTTACAAAAAATCTCAACAGGGCATTCTTTTTGTTGGGTAGCATACTGTGTAGCACCTGATTGTCTTTAATGGTTAAGAATAAAATTTAGAAAACCATGACATTTCTCCATGGGAGAACGAAAAATGTGCAACATATTAAGAAATAAATAAGGAACAACTTCAGAAAAACAGGTTGTAGATTTTGGTTGTTTGGATTTTTTTTTTTTTAATTTGCTTCTTGTTAGAGAAAACAAACCATAAAGAGTGTAAAATTTATAAATACTTGGTCATCGGCCATGCTGATTTTAGAGATCTGATGCACACAACTCTCCTATGTCATCAAACACCAGCTGTATTTGTTAGAGGAGAAAAGGAGTACTTGCCACTTGCCAGTTTGTGCAGAAACCTGCAAGTGACTTCAATGATTAAGGCATCTCCACAGAGAAAACAATAATTAGCCTTTTCATAAGCATGAGCTAGGAACAAATCCTGTCTTTGGAAAACAGCTGGAGATACACCAAAAAGCCCTAAAATTCCCTTTTCAAACTATTGATGATAAAACAATACCAGAGCAGTTATTTTCTCAGAAAAAAAGTACTTTCAAGCCAAAAAGAAGGAGAGTGCTTCAAAGGCTGCAAAATCTGCTGGTGTTACCTTGTAAATGTTCTTCAAGACAAGATGCATTTTGTCAGGATGAATAGCAGAAAGCACAAATATAAGTGTGACAACATCCACAGAATCTGCAGGTACGTTGTCTAGGAGATCATCTTTGGTGAGATCACACTGGAACACTTTACACCTTTCAGTACTGTATAAGGCATTTTTCTAGGAAAATTAAAAGAGTGAGCTTTCATTGAAAATCAGCAGCATTTGTTACTGCAAAAGAGTAAAAAACTCGTGAAGCTAATCAATACAGCAACAGAAAACATGGTGGCAAACTTCTAACAGGCGACTAATGCAAACAGGAATTCTTTGCTGCATACTACAATAGTGAAACTACAACTAGTAGAATAGTTTTTTCTCATGAGTTTGAGAAGGAATGTGCATTAAGGCAATTCAGAAAACATACCACTTCTGTTTTGCCATTGCCTTTTCTCTAAAAAATACATAAATACTATCACAGCAAATTCTGAATTACAGAGTGATCCAAATACAGGCCTAGAGCTACAAGCAGACTGCAAACAGTTGGACTTCCTGTCACTATGGGCTGGTTTAGCCCACAGTTCTGCTGAGTAAAAGGAAACTTGGTCTTGGCAAGAAGTAAGTTCAGCAAGAGCTCTGGAAGTAGATGCTACCAAGTCATCCAAACCCCAGGGTACACGCTCAGCCCAGCCGCATCCTGGGGTGCAGCTATGGCATCCTAGAAAGCTGCTGTCCTCTCCTGCTTGCCACACATATTTCTTCCCATCTTTCCCATGAGACATGTTCTTTGTGCTTTGTGGTTCTCGGTCACAAATGTCCCACAAGACAATGCTTTCAATTAACAGACATACAGAAATTTACCTGTGATTACAAACTTAATAAACAGGAGACTTTTAAAGCCCAAAGTTCCTGCCAGCCCTGCTGGAAGGCTCAGCTCTGGACTGTAGTACCATCTATCCACAAATAAGTATAAACACACCTACTCTTAACCAGGCTACAAGTTTCTTTAACAATAACTCTCACAGCCCTGTTTTCAAGGTTCTCTTTGGGACTCCCACTATCAGGGACAGGCTTCCATCACAAACAAATGTTGCTTGTACTGCACAGTGAGCAGAGACATAGTAGTGTTTCCAAATTCATAAATTATTCAAGTAATATACCATATTGTTACAATGTGATGCTGAAAAGTGAGGTTTTGTGCAATGATTTGGCTTCTTGCATAGGATCTCAACCAAAATGGATCAGTCTTCATTTTTTGACAGAATATATCCTACCCTCCTTACAAAAAGGAAGGCAAGAGAAGCCTGTTGCAGTCATTTGTAATTTCAGAAGCTTCAAAGATCACACCAACCTTCACATACTCCACAGCTCTAGGAGAGAAATCACAGGCATATGCAAAAATATTCAGATCTTCTTCTAAGAGTGGAAATAAACAGTTCCCAACCCCACAGCCTGCTTCCAGAATGGTCAGCTTCTGATCTGCAAACTGAAGAAGAAGAAATGCAAGATAAAGCACATAATTTTCGTCTTCCCCTCTACATGAGCTCTTCAATGAGCATTTTAAAAGCTATAATCAATTTTAATTACCACTGATTAAAAAACAAAACAAAGTAGACAGCCACTGGACAATCTGACACTAAAGCCCAGACATCCTGATTTCTGCAAAATTAGAAATCTTCTTAGAATACATTAATATTTCTTTAGTCATCCACCCCTTAAGTAATCAACAGACTGTTGTACCATTTCTGTCTTGGCTGCCATTCAGTTATAAGGAACAACAGATGCATCTGGCTATTCCCCTTAACAACATTCTGCAATCAGCCTGCAGTCCTTCAAAGCAGTGTACTGAAGTGCACCAACTTGCATCTAAAAACATCACGTCACAGAGAGACAGGCTGCCTATTTAGGACATAAACCAAATATTCCAGACTCCATTCTTAGCATCCCAATATGCTATGAATAGTATCCCCATCCAGTATGGGTCAATTATGAACTGAAACTGAACTGATGCATCTGATTCTGAGGAGTTGTCTTTAAGAGAAGCTACACAGGGCGCTGCACACTTAACACGGTGACAGCTCTCATGGCTTTGTTATAAGTATTAACTCGCTTGGAAACAAATGACTGGAAACAATCATGCCCATTTTTTTTACAGCAGGAGTGCAGAGATCTCACCTCACGACATGCTTTTAACTCTTGAAACTCTCTAGTTGTCCAGTGTCTGTCTTTGAAGAAGTTGGTGCTGTTTCTTTTGTAAAACAGATCCCAGTTCTTCTGTGCCTCTTTCTCCAGTTTTAGTTGTTTGAATTCAGACACCAGAACCTGATCTTTTGCCAGTCTCTCAGCTTCCTCAGGGGTAAGGACTCTTGCACTGTGGCCTTTTTTTTGGAAAGCACCATCTTCAGCAGAAGTTGTTACAATATTTAAGCAATTGGCTGATGCCTTTTCTTGGAACATCCTAGATTCTTTCATACAAATATGAACGCCAAAGACTCGAGGTTGACTTTTTTTCTTTAGTGTATGGTTCCATCACTTAAACAAAATAATTGAGAATCTAGAAGAAAAAATGAGAAATAATTGCAGTATACATTTACAAGTTTTACAGTGACTTGTCCTACCTGATGGGCTGACATAACACCAAATTTCTTTTAATTCCAGAAAACCTTCATCCAAACTAACAAGCATATCACACTGATGTCAAAGTTAAAGGAGACCCTTCACAGAGTCTGCTGGTCTTCCCTCCACATCCTAGAAAGCTACTAAAGAAGAGAAAGATGGTGCAGCTCTAAACTTATTTTCACTGAAACAGACTTTAGAAGGAAAGCAAATGCCTTTGTTTCTTGTTAACTGCAGTTGGAACAACTCAAGAAAATCGTAACTGAAAAACTGGTGACTTATTTAAAAATCACATTAAATTGGATGAAACAAAGCGTAGTCACATTAGAGTTTCTCCTTCCTGCTCCCGCCTCTGTAAGAAAACACTGGTGAAAACACCAGCACTTATGAAACCATATTACAAAATCAGTACTGTGGCCTAAATGCCAAGAGCTAGCCTGTGTCAGCCTTCCTTCCACTGCCTCTTCCTGAGGACTCACGCTGCTTTTAACAATCACAGGTGGTTTTATTTTCAGAAGTTAACAAAAACAGAGCAACAAAAAGAGCTTTACATAGGCTAGGAAGGGATCCCAATATTTTCTCTGTTGTTAAGCTAGTCCTGACCTCTGCCTTGCCACAAACATGCGGATCCTGGATGATGGCACACACAGATTAAATCCTGCAAGGCTCGGTAACTCCCAGGGAAGCACAGGTAGCAAAAGGTGCCACGTGTGTATGTCAGTGCCCAGAACCAGGCACCGCTGTCATTTCACCAAAATGGAAATGAGAGAAAAAGAACAACAACCGCCCTGAAGCAAAAAAAAAAAAAAAAATAGTACTTTGCTTACTTATGTTACCTTGTTGTAAATGACACGATACATATTATGTATCACGATATGCAAATCATATATCACGTGTCCATGATACATACATGCCGTAACACAAACGGAAACATAAAATATGAAAGTGTGCAAATGAAACAAAGAGCTGTCACAACTTTGTCCAGCATCACAGGAGATGATGCTGTTGATGATGTTTCCTCCAAAAACAACAGGTTATAGAGAAGATGTTCCTTTGAAAGCAAGTCTCTCCAAGAAGCGCATATGCCCAAAACAAAAAAGTTTAATCAGCAAAATTTCTGCTACGACATTTTTACTACATTGCCTGTATTTTAGGCATGCTGCAAAAAAAGATCAAGGCGGGTATTTCTTCATAGAATGTGCTGGGACAAAACAAAATCCAAACCGGCCCTTCCACTGACGCATCTGCAGCGCGATGATAAGCTGCAACAACAGCCTCTGCTTGGGCTGAAGAGCCTTTCAAGGGTGTTTAATCTATCCCTAAACCCGCCAACATGCAGCACCTCTGCGTTAATTCCCCGCTCCCGCCGGACGGACACCCGCCTCCCGGGAGCAGCTCGTGCCCGAGCGGGACCAGGGCATGGATACCCGGGCAGGAAAGGGAAGGAGAGGGAAGCAAAGCCCCTCCTGCCCGGCCCTGCCCTGCCCTCCCGAGGGCGGGGAGCGCGGGGCTCCCACCCCCCCGGGGCCCCTGGGCGGGGACAGCCCCGCGCCCCGCCTCGCCGCCTGCTCCGCTCCCGTCCCGTCCCATCCCGTCCCGTCCCGTCCCATCCCATCCCATCCCATCCCATCCCGTCCCGTCCCGTCCTTTCGCACCGGCCGCCGGCCCCGGCCACTTTCCCGGAAGGGAAAGCCAAGAATTTCCGGGAGGACGCTCGGGCGGGGAGGGGAGGGCAGGGGAGGGGAAGGGAAGGGACGGGACCGGCAGAGCCGGGCCGGGAGCGGGGCCATGAACGGCTCGGCGAACTCGCTGCTGGNCCTTCCCTTCCCTTCCCTTCCCTTCCCTTCCCTTCCCTTCTTCCCTGTTCCCGCTCCTTTCCGCGCCCGCCCCGCGGCTCCTCCGCCGCTCGCTTCCACGGATCCGTCCCGCTGCCCTCCGCGGCCCTCTCCCTCCTTTCCTTCCTGCCGCCTCGTCCGCAGCCTCCCCCTTCCCTCCGGCCCCTTCCCGCTCCCTCCCCGCCGCCCTCCCGCCGCCCCGGGTGTTCCCCAGCCCCGCGGGGGTGTCCGGCGCGGGTCGGGGCCGGCGGGGACGAGGTTCCAGCCAGGGAGGGCCAACAGCCTCGGGAAGTTTGTCATTCATCGCTTGGAATTTTTATTCTCCTTGTGGCAGCCGGAGAACCCGCGGTTTGGGGGTTGTTTGGGTTTTTTTTAACGGGTTGTTGTCGGGATGTAGCCCAGCAGCCCTGACCCTTGGCTGTCCGGCTCCAGCCAGCTGTAAGGAATCGCTATCCTAGGAAAGAGAGCAGAAAGGACTCGGGTACATACACTTGATGCCTAATAAGTGCGAGATAAATCCCGAGGCAGGGTCTCGAGGAGTTACACGTAATTGAAAGGATGGTTTGTGGGGTTTTTTAAAAGACACCATATATTATTCCAGCTACTCTGTTTAGCCTTAGGTGCAATGAATTCCATGTCAGGAGATTGTTTTGAAGAGGAACTCAGTGTGTCTCTGTGTTTGACTTCTGTGGGCAAGAAGTCTAAGCTAAAGGAGTCCAGGATGTTTTACTAAAATGTCCAGTAACCCATCAACAGTAAATGAAAGGAATACTAGACTTACAATTCAATAGTTTTCAATGGAAGGGAGGAATTTACACGGGAAACAGTAGGATTTTTCTGGTTTATGATGCATAAAACTAGACCTAGCCTCATAGCCCATATCCTGCAGGTAAAAAATGTAAGTTACCTGAAATTTACTAATTACCTGATCTTGTGTGAATTAAACCTAGGCCATATCCAGGTAGAAATATAGTGGATTTGTAAAATGGAAAGCACTTCAGTAACCGATTTCCTAAGGGATTGCAAAGCCAAAACTCTTCAGATTGCAACTGGAAGAATGCAGTTTTACTGCAAAAGATCTTTCTGTGTGCTCTATTTTCCTTCTGTGACTTTCAAGTGAGATTTTTTTCATTGCCTGGCTGTAATTCTTTTGTTCTGGACTGATTTATCTGGGATCCAAACATTATATTGTTCCTATAATCCTCTTCACTCAAACTACAATGAGAGGATTTTGTGGGCTAAATTTGTTTTGGCCTTCTTAAAATACTTCTTTCATTTCCCTAAAGTTTATGAAATACTGTACTGAGAAACTGGATTATCCCTGGAAAACACATCTTAAAAGCATTTGACTTTTGGAAGAAAGACTGGGGGTACATTTGGAGGGAAGTCTGTGCAGTCATTCTACACCAAGATTAACTAAGGATGTGCCCCTAATATTCTGACAAAATGAAAACAATTTGTTGAGTGTTTAACTCTATTTTGCTACACCTGAGAAAGAAGTGTGATAGTGATATTCCTTTTAAGTTAGTGACTGTGGTGTTGAAACTCTTGGCCCAATTTTGGAGAAGACACCAGCTCTTGTGCAGCTGGTTTGCTTTATTTAGCAAGCTTGCACATCAAGTAGGTGGGAAACAATAGCTGGAAACAGATTGCTCAGATGAAAATGAAGGCTGTGATTTGATCTGGCAGTTAAGGCATGAGGATTAAGTCAAGTGTGTCTGATTCCGCTTGTTGTGCTGTCAAAGTAAAACTCAATTAAACATTAATGTCCTCTTAATGAGAATTTATTACAAGCTAGGGTTTGGAGGTTTTTTTCCCTTCAAATATGTCTTTCATAGTGAAATTAAATTTTAAATTTGTTCTGAGGTATTAATTTCCTAACTAATGCAGTAATTAAAAGCCTTGATGGTGAATATAATTGCACCTCCTCATATCCAGGGATGCTATAATTGAATGGGGGACTCTTTTAAAAACAAACAAACCAACCTATATCTGTCTGAATTTATTTCACGTTGTCTAAACCCTCTTTCACAATATTGGAGGTTCTGATAGGGTTTTTTCCTGGGCAGATGAACGAGAGGGAAAATACTTTTAACTTAAAATACTCTTAGTTCAAATGAATGCATTAAACAGAAGTGCCTTGACGTGGAGACAAAGCATTCTTTTCCAAAGAGCAAAAATACTTAAAGTCAGTGTCAATTCAAAGCCATCACAGTGCCTCCCCTTAGTCATGCTTTCTGCCCACCCTGGCTTGGGGCTGGCATGGAGACTGTTTGAGTAAGAGCAGCACCTCTGTTTTGTCCTTGTAAGTGAGATCTGAGGTCTCCTCCTGCTTTGTGGAGCTTTTAGTGCTGTTGTGGAGGGGAGAGGGCTGTTAAGTAGCCTGGAATACCACTAAGGCTGAGTGAGTTGGTGTCACTAAGTTAGTGTTTGTCCCAAGGAGACTCCTCAGGTTTGGAGTTGGCAAGAGCCATGCAGAGCCAGGTTCTTGGAAGTTGGTGCTCTCTTTTGATGTGTGGGACGGTTTTACGTTTGCCTGCAAAAGTAAGTGCCAGTCAAGAACCTGAAGTTTGGACAAGTCTCCTTTTGGTCTTACAAACACAAGGCCAAGAGTCTTATTTCCATTTTAAAAAGGAAGCTCTGAATATGGTACCACCACATGGCTGGGGGGCTCGGTGTAGGCACGGTGTACTGGTGTGTTATTCCAATCCCCTGTAATAAACACTAGTGTGTGTTTTAGCATTCCTTGTAATCACAGGGAATGTGCAATGGCTCCTTGCAGGGCAGGATGATGCTTCTAAAGACTCTAAGAAATGTAATCACGATTGTTTTCCTCTTTAGATGATTTCAAGCCAGCGTCGATTGATACATCTTGTGAGGGGGACCTCCAAGTGGGTAAAGGGGATGATGTTACGATCACTTTGCCACATATTCCAGTAAGTCTGTTGTATATATGTGTCCTTGTTTACTCTCCAACAAATTTGCAGTGTCATTACAGTCTAATGTAAATGCAGTTTTCACCTTTGTCTTTGTTAATACCAGTGGGCTCAATATTTGAGCAGCCAGACGTGTAGTGTGTTACCTCAGGAAAGAACAGAACAACTGGGTCTCTGTAAAGGGTTGTATTTGTAAGGTTACAGTTTGGTTTTTATTTTTGATTCCTGCTTTCCTGCTTTTCCTTGCACAACATGGAGACTTTTAGTTGAAGCTGTACTCTTGGTTGCCATCCATTTTTGGTGCTATGGCTCAGTGAAGCAAAGCAGAGTAACTTGGGCTTGAGGCAAGGTTTGGTGTTCAGAAGCCACAGGTCAACCTGTAAACATATTCCTGCCGTTACTAAAACATGTACAGGTAGGACATAGAGGGTTCCCTGTCTTCAGCTTTATAAGTGGAAGCAAGGGGGTCAGTCCTGGTGAGTGGCAGTCGAGTGATTTCCTGTCCACTTCCTTCTCTAATTATGCCATAAAGTTCTACTGTGTGAAGATGGTGGTCAACCAGCAATAAAACAAGTGATTATAGGTGATTTATAAAAAACTGTTTATAGGTGCAGCTGTTTTGTAATAGAAGATTTCAGTGGTTTCCTTCCCAAAACAAAGTGCTCAATGCTGGAACTGGATTTGTTTATTAGCTGAACTTAATGCTGTGTTTCAAGCCAATAAACCCGAATTCACAGACATCAATGGGTTTGGTGTCTGCAGGGGGGCACTACTTAGTTTGGAAGCTGTGTGTCAGATCCTTTTGGTATTGTTTATTCTGGCACCCCGGGGGTTTTAATTGGTAGGTGGTGGTGCTGTGATCATTGTCACTGAGTAAAGCCTTAGCCTGCTTTGTCCTGCTCCTGGTTTTTATATGGCTTTGGTCACATACTGGTTTTGTCCATAAAAACGATGAGCGTGGCAGTGCTACTTGAGAGCAGGTAACAATATAATTAATAGTGGCATCCATCTTGGATTGATGGGAAACAGCGCTGCTCCTTCATCTTTTGTGTTGAGCACCATCACTTGCAATGTTCCTTTCCCACTGCCTGTACTGATGAGCTCAATTTGATGCTCTTCCCTTGAGTATGAACAGCTTTAAGCTCATAGTATTGGCTTTGGAGGCTGAGGCAGCCAAGCCACTGTGTTTGTGTTGTTCCAAGGCAGCACTTCCTGTGTTCTGGAAAGAGAGCTGGAAAGGAGTGAGAAGTTTTGAGATCATTTTGTCCTGACAAGTTTTACTGAGTTTTTTTGGATCCTGCTTCAGTTCCCGGTTGTCCCCACAACTGGGAAAACAAAAGGATTCAGATTCTGAGTTGGGATTTTTTTTTAAAATGTTTTGATCCCTGAGGATACCTCTGATAATTTGTTCAGTGGAGATACTTTGGTGTCCGTTGCTTCTTGAAGTACTATTTCTATTAATTTTCTATGTGGATTTAGGGACTTTAATATTTGATAAACAGTCTGGGTTGGGATAGTGAAAAAATCTCGGTTTGTTAGATTACTACAGAAGAAGGTTATAGAAGACTGTAGAATGTCCTGAGCTGGAACAGACCCCCAAGGATCACCTGGCCCTGCATGAAACAACCCCAAGAATCACACCATGTGCCTGGGAGCATTGTCCAAATTCTTCTTGGCAGGCAGAAAACCCTCACGAGTGAAAACACACTGATTAAATGTCGCTTTTTTCATTTAACTCCTTCTTCTATCCTGTAATCAACACAGTCTGTAAGCCAGTGTTGTTTAGGCACTAACATAAACCTTAAGCATTTGATTTTATGTTGATGAGTGGGACTGTTAATTTGCTTAAGCAATTACATTTCTACTTTTTTTTTTAGCCAAAATCACACTCTTTGCCGAGTTTGGGGGCTTCTGGATAGCCAACAAACTTTGATCAATTTTCATTAAATTTGTGCCTTATGCCTTTCCTGACTTAGTTGTCAAACAGCAGGGAGGATTTGACTTTCAGCTTGCTTTTTATTCTCATAAATGTTGCTTTTCTCTCTTAGATGGAGGAACGATAAAAATGTAACATGGCTTTGAAGACTAAACTTTCTTGAGACATCCTTTCTGAATTGTGCTTGTATCTCTTACTGTGTCTTTGTTGGGAATTCAGATTTTTCACCTTTACTATTCAGAACCCACTTTAAATTCAAATATATTCTATCATTTAGGAATACGGAGAATAGGAATTGCTTTCCAAGTGGTTATAGTATGATTGTTACTTCTTTGCTACTCAGAATAAAATGGAGGGGAGTACATTTTTTTGTCCTTTCCTCCCTGATTTTGGTTGCTTTCCTACAGCGTGTGCAAAGATGAATACGAATAAACATTTATATTTTTAAAAAAATTCTTTTGTACAGTAGCTATATGTTACAGAGGAATCTGAGGATGTCTCATAGCTGAGAACATAACTACAGATCCTGCCTGCTGTAACCTCAAAACCAGGTGTGTGACCCAGCCTGTGCATAAATCTGGGCATTGTCAGTTAGCCAGTGTGCACCTCCACATGAGTTTGTTGCCTTGATTGCTTCTCAGTCTAAGCCTTTAGACTTTTATGGCTCTATGCAGCCTTGTGTGGACTTGGGGACTTGGAGAAAGGGGAAAAAAACCCACCCCATTTGCTTTTGAGGAGACATTTTAGTGTAATTGGACAGGTATGCACATGCTAATCTGCCTTCGAAGAAGGCACCTGTTCTTGCAATAGTTTGTGACATTGCTTGTAATCCACTATGAAAATACTGCCTTATATATATATATATATATATATATGTAAAATATACAAAGCAGTTTAAATTGTTTTTCAATTGACAACATATTTCTTTAGGCAATAGTTCTGCTACACAAATAATTAGAACTTTATTTCTTATCCAAACCTGTGATTCCCAGTGCAGAAACATCAAGAGGATTTCTGACACTTGTCAGGGCCAGCTATGCAAATTTAGTTGGGCTGCCATTTTGGGAATGAGAACTGTAAATAATGGCAACTGTGGAGAAGATGTTTTGTCACTGCAGAGACTCTTAAAATGATGAAAGGCATAATACTGCTATGAGGAAATGTCTGATTTACTGCACATTTTCTCTGTATTTTTCTCTTTTCATGAATGAATATTTTCTGTAGGAACTAAACATTAAGTGCTTAGCCTCTTGTACAGAACAATGCATAATATTCTTTTCTCTCAGTGTTTAAAACCTTTTGGGTAGGGGAGTATAACCAAACAAATATGTGCCCTTTCTTTGTACCAGGGTTCAACTCCACCCATGACTGTCTTTAAAGGAAATAAAAGGCCATATCAGAAGGACTGTGTGCTTATTATCAATCATGACACTGGGGAATATGTGCTGGAAAAACTTAGTAGCAGCATTCAAGTCAAGAAAACAAGGTAAAGCTGGGGACAGGGTTGTTGATAGGACTAATTCTTGCTGTATTTCTTCAGACTGTTTTTTGAAATAGAACTCTTGTGTTTTGTGGTGTTGTTTAAACAATTACTAAGCCTTATGGTCTTTATGTGGCCAATTAGCATGTTTTAAAAAGGCAAATAGGAGTGTGAATCCAAGAGTAAAGAATTTGTAAATTCTCTACTGCTGAAATGACATAATTATAGTTTGCAATGAAACACCTCTAATGATTTGAAGCTTTAGAAGCTGACTGAAGGATGGGGTGTGTTTCAGGAATCTCTGGTTAGCCAAAAAAGCCTGTGGAAATATTAGACTGTCAAAAGGATTATTGGACTTCCTAGGTTTGTTCCCTACAGATTCCTATGGGAGTAATGATATTTTAATAACATAATCTTAGGGAACAAGAAACACTCATTCCTGTATTGGATTAGTGATATATAAAGTGGAACTCAAGTTCAAAGCCACCAGCTGGTGAAGGAGTGGGGGAACTGTAGAAATAATGGTTATGACATTTTGCCTAGAAGAATTGCTGAAGCCATAAATCCTTTCTAACCCAGTGCTCTTACTTTGCTGCAGAAATGCTACAAAGTTTGTAGTTGGAACATTTTTAGCAGTACCTGGAGTCCCTGGGTCACGTTCTTTCAGCATCACTGGACCACAGCTTATTTGAGATCTAAAGAGAAAGCAGTTCTTCAAATGTCTTGTGAAGAAGAAACTCTTTAGTAATTTTTCAAGTTTTATATAAAAAACCCCCACTTTATTGCAGCGTAGAACTCTGAACTGCTAAAACTACTAGGAATGTGGGCTGCAGCTCATCAGTAGTTGGCTGGATGTTTGCCAAGAACACCTTGAGTTCAAGGTAAATGGACTGTAACACTCCTCAGAATCAGTGATTTGAAAACTCATCCATGTGGCATTCATCTTGTCCAGTGGATATGGGCATATCATAGATGAGACTTGAATTCCCAATTTAAGTTCTGCTGGACTTTTTCCAGGGGAAGCTGAAGTCAGAGGAATCAAATAAGTGCAGGAGGGCTTGGGTTCAGTGAGGAGCTTGGGTACACTGAGTTTTGGCTCTGGTGTGGTGAAAAACATTTCAATTTTTCTGAAGCAGCGGCAGGATAATAGAAATTTTGAGGAGCAGTGCTTTGCAAAGTCATTCATTTTCTAGATCAGAAGTGCCTATTATTTTTTCGTGGCTATTCTGGTCTTTAACGACCTGTTGACACTCTGTGGGAACAGAGTTTTTAGTGTTAACACCTGGATGACATTCACAGGGAGTTACTGAACTTGATGTACATAAAAACTGTAGCTCCAAGAGCATAATTCATACCTGAAACAGTCTTTGGCTTTTACCTTTCACTTATACAGTGAGTACATTCCCAGCTCCTCCCTTCCGTTGTAAATAGACTGTGTGAGCTGCATTAATGGGGTACCCAATAGCTGCATTTCACTGATGAATGAAGAGGTGGTTCTGTGTGAGGCTGAATGCAGAGTCCAGTGAGACACAGAGGTACCTGAGGAAATGCTCAATGTACCACCTCAGGTACCACAGGTGGTTTAGGTGGAGTCCCAGGAAGTTTGACATGAGCTAGTTTAACTTATCTCTCAGTGGGATTAGTTTACAGACACAAAGTGTGGCAGTGCTGAGACCCTCCTGGAACTGCAACTGAGCTCAAATATCCATATAAGTTGCCTCTGTGCTGCAGTGTCTAAAGCCATACTGTAAAGGAATATATTTTGGTTTTGAGGTTGCTGTTCAAGGTTTTTTTTCTACCAGAGATAGTGACTGTCCTACAATCCCTATCACATAATTGATTCAGTAAAAGGAAGAAATGTCTGGTTTAAATTGAGCAGCTAAGTCATAGTAGTATTCTAGAGACTATTTTCCACTAAGGAAACAGCTTAAACTGTTTTTAAGGACTAACAGCAAGCAAATGAAAAACAGGAATTAAATGTTGGCATGCTGTATTTAGCAGTAAGAGTAATTACTCTAGGCAGGTTGACCTCTGAGAGAGTTCAGTTTGAGATTATTTAATTGCAAGTGAGAAAATTGTTTCTTTTGCTATGTTTGTTTTGACCAGGATTTTGTTACAAGTGGATTTTTAGTTACTTTAAATCACTATTATTGATTATCCTTTTTTAAAATACAAATGTTAATTGCTGAATTAAAGCCTTCACTGTTCTTCAAGCAGAGAGTTTGGCATTACTGAGCCACATCTGGATTTGAAAATAAATTAATTTTATAAGGGTGTTGCATGTAGTTGTATATGTCCCTTTGTTATTGAAAGCAAGTGTGGCGTACAGAAAGCTGTAATTCACTGTTGATCATTATAAAACAAAGTAGAGATCTGTACAAAAGGAAGTCACAGGTGACGCATCAGTACAAGGATATCGAGAAAGCTGAACTTGGTTGCACAGAATGTCTCTGGTTGTTTTTTCAGAGCAGAGGGCAGCAGTAAGATCCAAGCCCGAATAGAACAACAGTCTGCCCGAGCATCTCAGCCTCCTTCACAGTTCAGAGCCCCAACCAAGCCAGCAGTTGGACCTAAAACTTCTCCTTTGAAGGATAATCCTTCACCTGAGCCTCAGCTGGATGACATAAAGAGAGGTAAAGAAGGGTTTGTAATTTCCCAAGTTTTGGTTGGTTCTGACTTTGCAATTTCTAAAAGCATTCAGGGATTAAAAGATGGTACTTGACAGCTGTTTTGTCATCTTTACATCTTGTTTTAAGGCATCTCAGTGAATTATTCTAGCAGGGGAGAATAAATAGATATTTATACAGCAGTCTTCTCTGGCATGAGAGAACTTCCTCATATTGGATAATTTTCTCTCTTCCAAGCTATTTCTCTGTCCCAAAAGGAAGGGGAAAAAAAAAAAAGCCTGAATTCAGAAACCTGTAGCTGAATGCTAGACAAATTGCATGGGTGTCTTAGGTGACAGTAATAAAAAAAGCTAATGGTCCGAGCTGTAGTTGTGCAATCAAGTCACTTGGACAGAAGTTACTCCTGCACTGAGTAAGATTGGAGCCATTCATCGGCGGGATTGAAGGAGTAGGTGGCTGCATTCCCAGCACAAGACAAGCTTGCGCTGTGCCAAGCAGTGCTAGCAGGGTAGGATTGAGGGTGTGAACAACCCTGCAGCTTCCCCTTTCCCACAGCCACTCCCTTGTGGCTTTGATCACGTCTGCCATAGAGTTGCTAAACTTTAATAAAAGAGTCTTGAGGAGATGATTGGCTGAACTCACTGTTCTTCTCAAGTGACACTTTGTCTTGGTGTTTCTCTGTGGGATGGACACACTTTCTTTGCCCATGCCCTTCTTTTCCTGCTGGTATGATACCTGGTTCTGCTGTGGATAATACTGTCAGAATGAGGAAGACTTTAAATTTAAATTTTTGTTTGGTTTTCTTGTGTTTCTTCTCTGACACTCGATACAATTATTATATTCTAAGCCCGTAAGCTTGTTTCTTCTGTCTTTTGGTTTTTTTCTGGGTTTTGTTATCTTCCTTTTTTTCTGTCCTTTATAACTATTTTTGTCTGTAGACTTAGCCTATGTTAATTGCCTAGATGACGTTAATTACTCAGCAGGGTATCTTTTTAGTTCATGGTACTCACTAGATGACATTTTTACTGCTAAGCTATCTGTGTGTTTGTATAGGTGCTGACTGGTCTCACTCTTCTGCAGCAGTAGTATTTTCCATGCCTGGATTCTGGTCAGCAGACATAATCAACGTCTGAGAGATTCTGTTAGCTACAGTTCCCTTAGCTGCATTGTCATTTTTATTTTCTGTAATAGGTAAGGAGAAAGATAACAGGTGATATATCAATTTTTTTAAATTGCATTGGTAGTATATTTTAAATATCTTGTCTTGTAGGCTGTAATAAGTCACTTAACCTTCGAGGCACTCTTTTGTATTCATGCAGCAATTTGTAAAGGTCATGTTACAGTAACGTGTCTGGGGTGGTCTGAGAAGTATAAGTCACATTTTTCAGAAACTGTCCTAATAATATTTTTTTGCCACCTGTTCATCTTTTATTGGAAAGTACCTTCAAATAAATAAACTGTAGAAAAATCAAGCAGAAGACCACCTGACTTGCACTAAAAATAGGACTTCATGTTTTATAGGGAGAGTTGTTCAAGGCCCCAAAAGAGCTAAATGCCTGGGCAGGGCTGTTTTGTGATTACAGTATATAACTTTTTTCAGTATTGATGATCTAGACCATCATCATTACTAAACCATTTATATCATAAGAATCTACTTGGGAAAGGTAGAAGTAAAGTGGCACCATTTTACAATGAAAGCAGTTAGCGAAAGTTACCTGTAAAAGCTGTAAGGTAGTCTGCAGTCCTGTTACCTTCCCTCAGCGTGTCTTTTTATGAACACAGACTTAGAAGTCCTGAAGAGACTGTGTTCTTTCTGTTTAAGTAGTAGCTTTCCTTTTGGCTGAAGTACCTTCTCTGTATGAAAGAGAGATAAACATGAAGCTGGAATTCTGTGTTTTTGGTTTAATGAACACAGCACAGAACTTAAAATCCCCAAAGGAGGGGCTTGAAAGGATCTCTGGCACTATGACACTCTATTGCTTCCAGTATGCCCTACTTAAGGGTGTGGTAAGACACACAGCTCTTATGATGTTTAACAGTAATTTTGAGGTAACCTCTGTGCAGGTCTCTGCTTTCTCAGAGTACCCTCAGCTGTACATTTCCATAGCTCACCTTACTGATGAGCTGGGAAATGAACTTTTTGAGTAGGTCAGTTCTCTATCCCATTACACAGCTGTCCAAACAACAGTGTCTGAGGACAGAGTCAGAGCACATGGGAGTTGAACCACTCCTTCACAGAGGCCTGTGTAGAGTTTTGCACCAGAGGAGTCTTTTCCCCTGAAAGCTTTTATATTGTCCTCCTACCTGAAGGGAGCATAGGAGAGGGGTAAGAGCTTGTTCTTTTGAGATGTCAGCTACATCTGATGTGTAATTCAGCGGTGGGCATTTGCACACATACACCACAACACAACCATTTATGTGCCTGAAGTAATCGACATTTATCAGATACATTTGACCACGACAGGAATGTTTTCAATGTCACTGATGTAATTACAGCTTGCAACACCTTGACATATGTCAATAACGTTGACATAATTACAATATTTGGGAAAAAACCCACAGAAAGATATTTCTGGCTTGGAGGCTCTTAATTCAGTGCTTAAAAATCTGAGGAGATCTTATTTACCTAAAACGCAGCTGTAGTGCTTGAGGATTATGCCATAGCACTGTGTTTGTCTCTCAAGAACACCTCTGTGAAATTTTGTTGCCCTTCAGTATGAAATTCTGCCTCTTCTGGCTGCCATCTCTGCATGCTCAAAGTGCCAGTATCGAGTTGATTTCCCTCTACCTTGCATACTATTATTAGCAGTAAGCATTCTGTATGGGCAAACGACCTTACCCTCCCTAAAGTTGAATGACTTTTTTGTAAAAGTCCTTGGTCTTCTCATAGCCCAAGGCTAGGATTTTAGTTAAAAACTCTGCATAGGGTTTTTGGAATCAAGAGAAGTAGTAGGAACAATTAAACATGATTATGGAAAGCAAATAAGGTGTTTGATACTGAATGTATACAGAAGACAGCCCTGCTGAGAAAGGGTGTTCTGCTGGATAGTAGTTTCTGACCTTGAGGGATTTTTTTACTCTACAAGCTACATAGAGTGCCAGTGTAAAAGAGTAAGCTGTTTTGTGTTCTGGAATGTAAGAACACAGCTATGACATGAAATGTAGAAAAGTTAAGGTTCTGTAGCAGTGTCAGCTTTTTCAGATCATGTACACTCAGTTACGGCAGGCGTTCAAAACTGTACTGTACAGAAAGCTTTTTTTAAAAGTAACTGCTGCACATCCTGACTCTTTTTATCATTTAAACCTTAAAGGCCGATCAGCATGAGGTGTTTGATCTTATGGCAGAAAAACATCTAGGAAAGGTCAGACTTTTTTTGTTCAGATTAGAATATACACACACAGCTATTTTAATTGGAGGCACTGCAAGGAGGTGTTTAGCCACAGCTTCAGCACCTATAACTGCACTAAACACAGCAGTCAAGTGTGAAAATGCAAAATCACACAATTCTAAAACAGGCATGTTTTTCCTACAAGGCCTTGTTATCATCATTGGCTTAGCCACTGTCTCTGACAGTGTGAAACAGTCTGTTTTGAACAGTCGTCCTTATTGGTCCTGCTGGAGTTCTGCCTGACGGGCTTCTAGTGGTGCAGCAGCCACCACAATATTAGTGAAAACAATTGCTTTTTTCTCATCTGCACAGATGAGATGTTTAGAATTCTGGGCTCGAGGAATTAAGAGACAACAGACACCTTAGGGAAAGCTGTCAGCCTGTGAGGCAAAAGTTCATTAGAAGATGAGCTCTGACCAAGTTTCTGCCAGTAACCACTGTCACTGATAGCAACCTTAACTTCCCAGTCCTTGAAGCTTGTGATACTGGTGCTATTTTGCTTTTTCTTACCTGTATTCAGCATAGGGAGCTGAATTCCAGGGCATTCTCCTGTTTCTTCCTGACCAAACCCCTTCTGTGGGCTCTTAAGTTTTCTACTTCACCAGCAGAAAACCCCCACTTTTCATTCTGACAGTAACCTGTAATTCAGTTTGAAATTGGCCAGGCTAGTTTTCCTTCTCATTGGTCAGACAGCATGATTTCCCTGAATTACCTCTTTGCCTGCTGTATTGAGCTCAAACTTCTTGCTTAAATGTTCTTTTTTTTCCCTAGTTCTCTGGAGTGCCTTTTTGTTTCACCTTTTCCCTCTCACCACCAAAGCCTTAAATCGCTTCACCATCTTCACACCATTTTAAATGCTGCTTTCTGGGCTCTGTCATTCTTGGCCTGTGTGCCAGCACTGCTCCATTTCAGCCACAGACTCAAGTTCTCTAAGCACAGATGTGTCATTCTCAGGCACCTGTCTTGTATTAGACTTAGACTTGTTTATTTTGTCTTTCTGCAATATGGACTGTGATAAGGTATTGTGCTTGCTGCAGTGCAGGAATCTTCTAACAAAGTATTGTTATCATCACTTTCATTGACAACTAACAACTCCATTGATAAGAAGTATATGGAAGTTTTACATGATGAAGCTGTGGGAAAAAAGTTTAAACCTGAGCATCTTAAAGGGAAAGAACCCTTATCCCTGCTTACCTTTCCTTTAGCTTTTCCCTGTTAATTTCTCAGTCTTGAACACAACATTTACAATTTGAAATCCTTGATATGAGTAGGCTGGGAACAGTGACTTACAAATGCTCGTTTGTCTGTGTATCAGACTCCAGGCCTGCCATGGAATTTTAAGCCTGCAAGACTGTGTTGGCAGGGAATAAGGGAGAAAGACATTATAGTAGAAGGTAGTGTTTTTTGTTGGCTATATTGTTTTTTTTTTCTCCCTCTTCCAATGGTCTCTTATGCTATGACTTCAAGATGAAAGAGCAGGTTTTACCTGGCATACTAATAAAGTACACAGAGCACAGATGGTCTAGGCAGGGATCTAGATTCAGGAAATAAGTTAGAGGAACAACAGCACTATCCTTAATTACCCAGTTGGAGTATAACTATAGCACTTGAAATTGAGCTCAGAACTTTGAAATTGAAAAATAATGCCTTTAAAATTGGCAAAAGAAAACATAATTTTTCAAACTAATACGTGCTGAGCTAGAGGAATTCTCTCCAGCAAACATTGTGGAGGCTGAAAACTTAACTGTTATTCTGTAGTATTAGGCAGCCCATGGAAAATGAGTCTTATTAAAAAAGGGAAGACTTCCAGTTTCTCAGACTTGCTGCTGCAGGGTGTGAAGATAAGAAACATTTAAATTGTTCCATTTTTACATAAAGGAAATAGTAATTTTACATGATCTGGCTATGTCATACACAAGAAGTGTGTCATCATCTGAGCAGCTGGGGTTTGTCTCACTCTGACATATCTGACCTAAGCCAAATTACTCCTGGCATCAGCTTTCCATTTGTCAGGTACAGGTCATAATACCTCATCTCTCCCTTTTTTTCATTCCTGTCCCTTTAGTCTGTGACTTCTCCAGGACAAGCACAGACTTCTAACCCTCTGGCTATAGAACTGCTAGTACAACAAAAGCCTAAATTTTGTGAATTTCACATCCTGTGCTCAATGTATGTGTGAGTGTTGCTCTTTCATGGAAACCTGCCTAGGTGAACTGAGTCATTAGATACTCAGCTTTGTGTGTGGATACAAAAGAATTGTCCACTAACAGTTGTTAGGCCACTTATAATTATGACAAATTTAACAATACTGTATGATTTGGGGTGACGTACCTTAATAGCTCCTTAGCAACCAGTCATTCTGCCAACACTAGCTGTTGCTGATGAGGCTGTTGTGGTGCTTTCATGGTATTCCAGTGGTTTTTTGCACTGGAAACCATGAAGTAGGGAGTGTCTGGCTTGAGTAAATTTGCAGTTTCAGAGTAGTTTCTGTATTTTCCTGGTTACTTTTATGCTGTATAGCAGGTTATGATATTTTTACCACTCCCCAGCATGTGAAAATTCTCAGCCATTCTCATCTGCTCCACTGCAAGATTATTTGATGTCACCCATCTGCTTCTGAAGTTTGTTTAAAACGGGCTGAGGGACTACCCTGGAGGAGTTTCACATACTGTCTGAAGTCAAGAGAGTTTCTGTTGAGATCATTTATCTATGCCTATGTGCTCCCCCTCCCCTACACACACCATTTTTTGTGTTTTCCAAAAGCCTAAATGTCACTGGCATCTAACAATTTGGATTTACGTTTTCTCATTCAGGAAATGTACTTATTTTGTCTGTAAAGCATACAGCCTGTCGAAAATGATGAAGCAGAAAGTGCTTTCAGGAGTAGAAAGTATATAAAGTATTATAGCGAAAGTGAATTGTTTTATAATGCTAACCTGTGCTGTTACTTCTTTAAATTTAGCTACAGCAATAAGTAAAAAGGCTTTCAGAATTTGTTGGTTTCCCTTGCTGACTCTCTCTTTCATGTGAGATATTTTGGTGTGACAAATTATACTTGACAAAACTATTGCATTTTCACATTCTTTTCCAAAATTCCATGGGGCCCTGTTTATGGTTTCAACCAGATAAATGTCTTTTTATTTCAGAGCTGAGAGCAGAGGTTGAAATTATTGAGCAGATGAGCAGCAGCAGTGGAAGCAGCTCATCAGATTCAGAAAGCTCATCTGGGAGTGAAGATGAAAGCTCCAGCAGTGAGGGGGAAGAGACAGCACATGTTTCCCCTTCCCAGCCACCACACCAGCAGTATAACAACAGGAATGCTGTTGCTAATGGCACCAGCAGGCCACAGGGAAGCAACCAGCTCATGAACACGCTCCGTAAGTAAATGCTTCTGTCTTAGCACTGCTGAAAGCTGATTGAGACCACTCGTTTACTTAGCACATCAGGCTAACTCCATGAAGTGCTGTTTGTCAAGTAGAAGTCCCAGGGAGTTACACTGGCTGAAATACTTGGGCAGATTTTGTGGACAGAGGGCTGAGACCTGTCTGAAGATGTGGAGAGCCAATGGTCCCCCTTGGACTTGCTGAGCCTCCATTCAGGCCTCCAGGTGGAATGAGAGGGTGAAAAAGCGCCTACCCACTGATGTGGGAGGAGCTGGTGCACTGGAGGATGGGAATTGCTGTAATGTGAACACACAGATTAGATGGAAATAGTGGGGCTGGCACGTGTGTCAGTTAAAAGACTGTAAAGAATTGTGAGCGGCATAAGGCTGTTCTGTGTTCATAAATGCACAGTCTCTGTGGTTTTTGCTGTTGCTTTGTCAGAGTATTTGTTGTGTTGATCTCAGCTGCATTTTCAGAAATACCACCTTTTGAAGGGAAATTTAAAGTGCCATGTATTTGGTTAAAATATTACAGCTATGGCATTTGTTAAGCATTGAATCAGTACAAGCTCACTTCACCCTTTAAAAAGTGTACGAAACATTTTCAGAGTGTAGTTCTGTCCCATGAGAATCTCTGGGGACATGGTGTACATCTCTGTTGCTCTTTCCTTATGCTACATCAGGTGTATTCTAACTCAGTGGAGTTAAAATACCACATTTACAGTTATCATAAATTGTTCTTAATTCCTCCTGAGGCATGTTTGTGTACATCTCTTGGCACTCATACACAGGGAACAGGTGGAGTTTGAATACAGATACATGTAGGGTTTTCAAGAAGGTTTGAAAAGACTAGTATATTATTCAGATCATACTGGAAAGCCTGCTGGAAAACTGTAGAGCCCTGTCAGTCTTCCTGCCAGTAATGAATGTCTAAGCGAAGTCCAAAGTTAACAAAGTCATTAGGACTTTTCCCTGTTTCTGGTTGTGAGTAGCTGCTTCTCCGCTTCTCCTGGACCATGACAGCAATACAAGTGTAGGGTGGCTCCTCTGTTCAGGCAGTGTTTTTTGCCTTGGGGCTTAAAACCCTTTAGCTGTGGTGAGAATCACCCCTAACCCAAGTTCTTGGCTCAAAAAAGGGTAGAGGAGATGAAGAAATCCAGTGCATAGCTGTTGCAGAGCTGTTCTGCAGCTGTTTTGGGGCAGGGCTGGAAGAGCTAGCTTCAGTTAACAGAATATGAACATGATTCTTGCCCCTTTTTAGCCCCTCCACCTCACCTAATCACAAATGCTGTGGAAAACAGGACTTGAGACAGTAGGTTTGATCCATATCCTGGCCTTTTGTCTGATCTCTCTTTTTACTTTGGATGGGAGCCTTCACCATCACAGCAGTTTTCAGTTTAGTTCAGCCTTGAGTTGCAATGGCTTTAACATTCCTTTTGGTTTATTAACATCTGGAGGCCTTGCCTTGACTACTCAAATGGCCTTAAACCAAACAAAATCTATTTTAAAAGGTCCAAGAAAACCAAGGAATTCCCCAATGCCTTGTCCCGATACCATGTACAGGAGCTTGGCTGGGTGGAGGCTGTGGAATGCCTTCCATAGCTGCTAGCATGCAGAGGGCGGTTGTCCCAAAGGGAGGAACTTTGGTGGCTGTGGAGCCAAGAATGTTTGGTTTGGCCTGGATTCAACTGTGTGTTGGCCCCCTGCAGCTCTTGGATGTTCTTGGGCATAGAGAGAAGTTCCATTAAATGACAGATGCATTCATTTAATGTGTTATTGTTATTTAAGTCTTACAGTGTAACTGTGATGGTTCTTTGGTTTGATTGCCATGAAATGTGAATTAACGCCTACTCACTTGTGTTTTGTTGTTTTTTTGTTTTCCATAGGAAATGACTTGCAGTTGAGTGAGTCTGGGAGTGACAGTGATGACTAGAGGCTGAGCTTTTGCTGTTTCTTTACATACACATGAAGAGCTAATTTACCTAAGTGATCCTATTGCTTATGAAGAGGAGCTGGCACAGAGATAGTTCCATGTGTGGAATTTTAATAGAAGAAATGCATAGCCCTACAAAATAGCAGATGTTGAGGGCTGTTTTACTGTGTGAATTAAGTGTATATATTGTGTATATTCTTATGCTGTTAAAGCTTTGAATAGATATGTACAGTGGGTGAGCCAATGTACGTTCCTGTCCACAGTCTGTGAGTTTAATGCATAAGTATGTGATGCCACCAAAAATTTCTTGTTTGTGGAAGATGTTCAGCGCATCATGACCTTGTCAGGGGACTTTTGTATATAGGGTGAGCATGACCCAACAATGAGTTTAAAATAACATGCAGGATCTCCTGTGTGCACTGAAGTGAGACTGTCATAAATTCTGTTTCAATACTAAGTTGATTGCTTTGGTTTCAGGCTTTTCTAATGCCTTTTTATTGCTATTTATGGTTGATTTAATGGACTGACTTTTAAACAATCAGAAAATAGGAATCATAAAACCATGTTCTTCACAAATCTTGTTGCACCAGTGCCTTATAAGTAGTTTTTTTTAAATAGCACTTCAGTTCCTGCCACCTTCCCCACGGGGAGCAGTACTGAAACCTCCTCAGACTGCTTTTGGAAACAAGAGCTGTATGTCACACGCATGCAGCCTGCTGTACTCTGAGGGCAGTGACTCTTGCAAGGTAAAGGATATACACCAGTCGCCTAAACTCATCCAAGTAAGAATCAGATCAGCATTTTCTTTTTCAACTGAAGTGTTGCCTTTATCTCAGATATTCAGACCTAGTCTTCAGAAATACTTAGAAGCCCAACTACCAGTGAAATTGCAGAGTCACAAATACAAAATATTTGATTTACTGAAATTCTAAGACCAGAGCCCTCTTTTCAGTTTCCTGGAGAATGCAGAAAGAACAAGTGACTAAAGACGTAGCAATGAAATAGCAAAAGTCTCTCTCCCACTACAGTTGTCCAGGTAGGCTTTAGTCCATACTGTTGGTTGGACAAGATTTCTTTGTGCTTGGCAGGAGTACATGGAACATGAAGTATTTGCCTAGGGTGAAATTCATCCCTGTTTAAGGGGCTTTAAAGGGTGCTTAGTTGGCTTATCATTAACTTTTTTTGCTCACATGGAAAATGAGTGCCATGGGCAGCTTGAACACCAGGGTGACTTTTTTAAAACCGAAATTAAACTGGCATAGGACAAAGTTGCACCGTAGTTGTGGTGTAATCCAGAGGAATGGGAAGCTGAATGGGATGCCTCTCCATTCTTGTTCCTGAGAGTCTGCTTTGCACTGCTGTTGTAATTTAGTTTGTTTTAACTCCTGTTTGTTTACTGAGCTCTGTCCTTTTTTTTAATGTGTTGAAGAGCAAGGGGACATTTGAAGGGAGATTTTATTAAATGGTTTATTTTTTTGCATTAGATACATATTTAGGCATATTTTTGCATTATTGTACATACAATTAAAAATACTTGTTTTTTTAAAGTGTTTTGTGATGTGGGTACGTATTTTAATGGGCAATTATGAAATACACTTGAGGAAAAGCCACAATTGCTCTCCATTTTTTTTTCTTTTCTCTTTCTTTTTCCCTGTTCCTCGTTTGACAGTAAGAATGCTCCATTTTAACAAGCTTGTACCAATTCAGGATTTTACACTTTGGTGCAGGAGATCTGCATGGTGTGGTTGGTGGTCTAATTAATGTTAATACTGTTCCTGATTCTTCCCCAGCTAAAGGTCTGACATTTCTCTGATGCCATTTCCCCATTACTGGAGCGAATTCCTGAGTTCTGTTGACATTATTTGCGCTCAAATGGAAAAGCAGCAGTGCAGCATTTTCATTGCTTACCATTCACTGCCTGCTTATGCACTCTAAAATCCAGGACATGTCAAAGGAAGCTTATTAATTGTGTGTAAATAAAATATAAGAAACTTAAGAGGGTAAGATAGCACCAGGCTACATTGATTTGAATTGCCAATTTCATTACGGTTTAGGTCGGCAAGCGAGAAAGCTTCATTCATATAATCAATTTCTGCCTTGTTTGTACTCTAGGTCACATTTCCCTGCTATCCCTCCCTGAAAGATTGTTTTTCCCCTCCCTCTTTGTTGGTAGCCAAATTAAGGTATTTTCACACAACTACATGGCTTTTAAACTCCGCTTGGCCATCCTTTGCATCCCCCCTCAGATGCGTCATATCGAGGCTGGCCAGCCTGTTGTTTGTGAGCTGTTTGGCTGCCCGTGTCCACACCCAGGTGAGTAACCTGGTGGCCACAGCCACAGCCTGGGCATGAGCCAGCCAGGCCCTACACATGTGTGACCAGCCTGTCCCCTCCCACTGTCCACAGCAAGTACTGGCATCTCCTGCCTGAGGAGCTCTCGGGGATCTCCACCCTTCCCACAGTTCTCATAGCTATGAGGAATGTGTTTTTGTGAAGGTGAACCACGTGGACAACGTGTAAGATCAGAAAGGGTGGCTGCCACCTTTTGTTTTCCTTTTTCTCAATACCCATGTTGAGTGCATTTTAAAGCCACTGCCAGCCTGACATTTTGATTTGGGCCCTTGAAATTTAACGTATTTACTATTTCTTAATACAAGAAATACATAAACATTGTCTGTCTGTTCCTGTTAGATGGCTCTTCATTTGTTCATAGTTTGCTGCAAGTTTTATTAGGATAAGTGTTGGAATTCAAGCAGTTATTTAGAATTCTTTTAATTACTTGGAAATACATATAACATGCTGGAGAAATAAGTTGACTAAAATGTTTTAATTAAACCTGCTAATGAAACAAAGTATTCCTGATTACTCCTGGTAGGTTCTAGTCCCGCAGGACTGTAGTGCTAGCACCTCTTACCACCGTACACTAATTTTTCCACATAAAGTAGGAATGTTTTTCATATGTCTGTTACTTTAAATTCAAATTAACAATGCACGTGGAATGCAATTACCAGAATGAGCTGAACCTAAGGATTTCTTTGCATTCATGGAGAGCTGCCTGCTGGCCATGGCAGAGTGAGCAGGTTGAGGCAGCTTTGGTTTCTGATAGTTTCTGTTTTTCAGTGACTTCATCCATTTCAGTGGTTTGGCTTTCCTTAAACATCACTACCAGACACGGCCTGCTTATGACTTCCCATAACTAGAATTGCTTTAGGAGTAATAATCAATAATGATCTAATTTGATTCAAGTAGATTGCAACAATTTTAAATATTGTTAGAAATATTTTTTTAATAGTCTTTTCCGTCACCTGCTTGTCCATGTGGGACATCTTAAAATACAATTACAGCAGTGCCTAAGCTCATGTTTCGAATTTTAGTCATGTGCAGAAAAGCTTCCACCCGTCTCTGTCCTTGTTCCAGCCCTTGGAAGGGTTGACCAACCCTGCCAGCCAGCATGGCTTGAGTCATTCCAGCTAAACCACAGGCACGGTCATCTCCAGGCAAAAGGTGTCCCAGTCCTCTGAAGAGAGTCACACGTGTGTGTAAGAGCATGTGGCATTGCCCTTTCTTGTTCCACCAAAGGATCCCTCTCCTCTCACAAGTCTTGACTGAACTGATTTTGTGGAGAAGACAGACTGATGGGAAAAGGTTTTTTTCAGCATTTCTCGGAATAGCTCCACATTTGACTGTGGGTAGTACATCTATTTTGAAGATGCTGTGCCTACGTTGATTTGCACAGTTTCCTTTATTATAGACTAGCTATAGGCCCGTTTATAGATATGTATAGAAACACTTTGCTGTGCCAAGCTTTATAGTCTTTTTTTTTTTTTTCTCCTTCAAAGTCCATTTACTTGAGTTGTCCAAAATAAAAAAGTTAGTTCAAAAATCCATGCATGTCTTCTTTTTTTTTAATTTGGAAACTAAGAAATGTAGCCTGGAGATGCATCTGATGGAGAACACTTGTTTTCAGTAATTGCCCATGCTTCATTATTCAGTGTGCTGGCTGCTGAGTCAGAGAGATCCTGTGGAAAACACAGCTGCCCAGCAATGGGTATCTCGGTGAGACGGAGGCTTTTGATGGTAACTGTGGATTTGGCTACTGAAGATGAATGATGACATCATGAATCTGTCTGGTTATTTAGAGTTTGTTACACTCTCACAAACACCATCAAAGGAAAGAGCACAGTGGTGGCACTCGCCTTAAAAACAAAAGCTGCAGTGTTGGAGAGTCATTGGGACAGGCATGAGGACTCAAAGTAGTTGATTATACTCCCAAACGTTGTTCTTAGAAGATAAACTGATTAACAGAATGACTATCTCTAGTTTATGTGAGAAGGGTATGTGTATAAATTGAAAAGTGTCCGTTTAGCCATTTATTCCTATTCCCACTGTTTACTCTCCCTCCCTTCCTTTCCTTCTCCCGTAATTCCATTACTTCTAGCATAGTTATGCTTTCTGCTGCCAAAGTCCTGCAGGAATTTACAGGAAAGGGGGTGGGTGTTGAAATGTTACAAATGCATTGGCTGTATTCACCCTTGCTTTAGACTTACTGTAAATGGCAGAGACATTGTGAATGGACCCATCTTCCTCCCCCTACTTGTCTTTGCTTTTATTAGGACTAAACAGTATTCCTTTGGAAAAGAGAAAGAAAGGGGAATAGGACAGGGTGAAGGTGTGTCTCTCCTGGAGCCATGGCCTGAACTAGCCTGACTTGATCGTGCAGCATCATTGTAAATTGAACATAAAATTCACTGCTACCATTGTCCTGTGGCTGGAAGGAGAGGAGGGGAGGTTGGAGGAAAAAATAGAAATACCTTGCTAAAAGGATTTGTGCAAGAGTTTTGATAGGATGTTCGGCCCTGGTAAGTTTAGCTCTGTCATTGACTTTTTCTGTGCCCGGTGTAATGGGGGTACAGGTACCTACATTTCCCTAGATTTTTGGACAGAGACTGGAGCAAAGCTGACATGAGTTTTTTTAATATGTGCTGCTGGATTTAGTTGAACTGTGTGTTTTTAAGATGGCACTGAAAGCTAAATGAGGCAACTGATGAGGTATTTTGGAAAGAATCATATGAATCTTACTTGAAATCCCACAGAATCTGTAGGATCTGATCCCTCTGATAGTGGCTTTAATTATCATAAAGTTTTGTAAAACAGGGCTTTCTGAAGGGCAGAGTATAAATACTATGTTGAAGGTTTTCATGAAAACTTTGGCCTGTGTTCTTCCTAGACTAGCTAGCTTTGTTGTAAGACCTTGTGTGAAGACCTTTGAGACACACTTGTACAAGGCCAGGTGTGAAGGGAAATGTTCCCTGCATGTTGCAAGTAAGATATAATTGTGCATTTCTTTGCAACACCGGTCAGCCCATAAATTCTGCCATCACCCCTTCATAACTTGGGAGTTGGCTTTTTCCTCCATAGCTCTGACACATTTTCCTACTGCCAGACGTTATAATCACTAACAAAAATAAACAAGCACCTGCTCAGGAAAACAGCTATCAAGTACTTCAGTGAACAGCATGGGTTTTACTCCAATGCTTCAAATAAAACTCAGGATTGTGATAGTCTGCTAGGAACACGCAGCCTGTGATATGAGATCTGGGTGCTCATCACGTGTAACAAAGATGGCAAAAAACTCTTTAAGCATTTGGGACATGCACCAAAATTTTTAATTATGCCAGAGCCACAGGAGCTGCCCTGTCTGCATTGGGAAGCTGAATGGGAAGAGATGCTTGGGAGTGAGAGGACATGACAGCAGGGCCGTTGATAGGACTGAGGTGGGGGAGACACAAAGGTCGATGTCCATCCAGTGATGCCAGCCAGAGGGTTCTGTCAGCTGGGTCACACTGGAGTCCTGGAGCACTCCAGCACGAGCAGTGTTAGGGCTCACCAGTGTGATGGAGCAGCTTTGAGGGATGCTGTTGGTTGTCAACCTCTCCTTTGTGATGTAAGAAGTATTCTATTTAGATATACAGTCATTGTGTAATTAGGGAAGATACATAGTCACTTGGGTCTGGATGGTGGAGAGCAAGGACAGAAGGGAAGGATAGAGATGGGGGGGACCACTCAGCAGCAGCAGGCTCTGGTGGTTTCCTGCTCTTTTCAAAGTGGAGCTAGTGGATCTGAAGGGAGATCACCAGTTCCCATAGGGAATAGATACTGATTGAACCAGATCCTCAGCAGTGACTTCCAAAACCAGCTCTGTCTTACTCTAAGTTAATTTTTCAGGGTTATACAAAACACTAAGGTGCTTTACCTTAGAAAAAGAGCCAGATTTTTCTTATGTGCTACTGAGGCTGGACTCAACATCATAAAGAAGATGGTGTAAACAAGAAAATAAAGCCCCCGATTAACCATTAGCCAGTCAAGATACCAGGCTTGATGGTTAATTAATCCAGCCAGTGAACTCGCCTCCCAAATGCCATCAAGAGATTTTAAGATGCATAAATGTGCTGCAGCTGTGTCTATGCTAGCAAGTGGTACAGCCTGGGAATAGATCCATAACACAGGAGAGTGCTGAGACTGCAATGTGGCACTGTCCACCTTTCATCTGAGAGGAATCCACCTCTTGTGCCCTCTGTATGATACAAACCACAGCAGGGCAACTGGGGATGATTTGGGCATTCACTTTGTAAGTGCTCTCCTGACCTGAGCTAACCACTAATGCATAAGCACCTTGCATGAATTGGCTCCATTCCAGCTTCTCTGCAAAAATACCAGGATAAGAAACACATTAAGAAATTCTGCTTAATCCCAGAAGCATAATTTTAGGCTTTATGGAGACATTCTTAGTACAGAATTAATACATGAATCATACTGAATAATAATAACACACGATCAAATACCTAAGACAACCGTGTTTTTTTAAAAAAAAAAATTTCCACAGGAGAAAATAGTACTTTTGCAAACCTTAAAGCATGAACAGCATTGCTAATTTGTAAACACAAACCTCTGTCTTATAAGGGGCTAAGTGACTATGCCAAATCAAAACGAAGGCTGTCAGCAGCACAGCTAGGACCAGGCTGCAGACTTTCTCATCCAGTCCTATCAGCAGCCTTGTGCCCATGACATCAGCACAGGGCTTGCCCATGCAGGAAGGTGTTCCAAGAGACTGAAGCTGGGAACTAGTCTGATTTCCAGAGAATTGCTTTTAACTGCAGATCCATGATCAATGGTCAGTGCTCTTTGCTTTTGGAAACTTAGGCTAAACTTGGGAAGGAGAGGAGCTTTCTTTGCCATGGGGTGTTGCCCTGGCTAATGTCATTGCTGTCACTGCCTGCACTTGGTTTTTCATTACTCTTCACCTAAAGCAAGTGGCTGTATCACGAATAAGTGATGCTTCCAACATCAGTGTGGACTTGCAGAGCAATTGCAACAGAAGTTAGGGCAAGACCAGTGTCTTGCTTGGGAAAAGACCTTCAGGGTACAATGTGCCAGATGCTGCCATATCTGTGTCAAGTCACACCAGTGCTCATACCACTATCTTTTCTTTTTTTTTTCCCTGTAGATAGTACAGACAATTTTACTCTGCTTCTCCTCTCCTTTAGAAGAAAAGTAAATCACTTCAGTTAAAGTCCTAGTGAAAACCTGCTTATGCCCAGAAAGCTAAATATCAGAGCTTGCCCGAAGCTTAGGAAGAAGTGGCATCTTTTTCAATAAATTTCCATCTCTAAATAGATGATAAGTGTTGAATCAATTTCCATATGTTTAAAATAGCAGAGCGTTAAGGATTCTGGCACTTCAAGCAATCAACTAATTTGGGACCATTGTGAGAATATCTTTTATATTAGTGGAGCAATTCATCTGCAAATCAGGGACAGTCTGCAGCTCTGCACCCTCTTAATATCATAAAGGATCACAAGTTGCAAAAAATCCTGCTTGTTTGCCTGAAGAAATTATGATGCCTTATGACATTCTGGTCTTTGCAAAACCACCTTTCAGCCCTCACTAAGTCAATTTGTAACACATCCTGCACCTGGCTTGCCTGGCCACATGGTCTGCTCATGGCTACACGGGTACAATGATTAAAGGAGAGTGTTGGCAGATAGCTACTGGTGAAAAAGACAAGAACTCTGATGTACCAATCTCTGCGCCCAAAAAAGATGCAAGGGCAGAAGCAGCCCAGTTCTCTCCTCGCAATTTCTCACATCCCTACAGCCAGTCTGGGCTTGCTAAGCCTCATCTCTGGCCACGACGGCTTGCTGCTTGCTGGCCCTCAGATGGCCAGCCCTAAACAAAGTTCACAGCTCTTCATTCCTACAATTGTGTCTATGTCTGAGATGAGACATACAGTTTCTGAAAGCACACTGAATATTAAATTTGTACACAGCCTGTGCTTCAGAAAGCTTCAAGGAAAATCATCTACTTTCAAAGTCAGCTGGTGTTGGTATTACCTGCATGTGGTAGGATGAAGGCTTTATGCTGGGCTTTGAGGGTCAGAACAAAGGGAAGATGGATGAGAAGTTTTAGAGGAAGAAATCCACACTTAATCCCCCCTCTTGTGTCACCCTCAGTTTGCTGAGTCATCAAATATTTCCATCATACTTCAGTACACTGCTCACAAATGTAATGTGCCACTGCTTTAATAAATGGATAGCACTACCAAGCAGTGTGGTGTGATACTGCTGGTCTGGATGTCAGAGCACTACAGACTTAAAAATTTCCTAGCTAATGGACCAGGAAGATGACAGGGCATCAGTATATTCTCCCTCATATTTAGCATATTGTCTTCCTATTCTTAAAAAGCAGGGACTAGGAGGGGGACTGATTCAGGGATTCTTTGATGATTTCTTGAAATTTAAGTTCATATTTTGGAGCATGGACTTTCTCACTAGGAAAAGCTGCTAATTAGCAAGTGGATTTTGCATAGCCCAGATCTTCATCACTATCTATGTGTTTAATTTCTTCAACCACTGACTTCAAATGAAGGATTTGTGGGAGCAGCAGGATCTTCATTCTGTATAGATTTTTAACTAACATTTTAACTTAATTGAGAAACTGTGTATTTCTAATTCACTTTCCCTCCACAACATCTTCTTGGCTTGGATCATTCTACACAGTTTTCTTGCTTTTTCCTCAACTCCATTTACCATAGCAATGGGGTAAAAATAAAAAAAAAAAAAAAAAGGCAACTAAAAGCAAAGAGAACAGCCACAGCTGTGTTCCTCATTAAAAACAAGAAAAACACAGACTGCTGTCTAGAAGCTGTGGAAAGCTGAGTATCCTCAAGAGCAGGGAAGTCAGGTGGGGAACAATTTGCAAGATACCAGTGTGCTGACTCCTGGGCTCCAGCCTCGGGGGGATGATGTGGCTGTGTGCTCAGGGAGGATGCAGCAGCTGATGGGCAGGTTGGAAATCTAGCAGCCAGGAATTTTTTACCTTTTAGTAGCCTCAGTGTAGATACTCAGCAGTTAAAAACTGATCTGGAAGAACCCAACATTGCTTTGCTGCAGCAGGACACATTTAATGCTGTTATGGGCTCAGTGGAAATGCATGCAAGAGCTGTGAGGGTGCAAGCCCTATTGGAAGCACTGCATAGGCCAGGCTTTTGCACAGACAGCTCTTCCAGCACCTCTCTCAAACAAGTGCAAGTGTCAAGGCTCTGGACACATGAAAAGCATGTTGTGAATGAGCCAGTACTGATAACAATTAGAAATAGTTTCTTTTTAAAGGTTCATGGTGTAAAGAAGGTCTATGAGGGGTTGGTCATGAAGGTATCAACCCCTCTCACCTACTTTATTCCTCCTAGGATTTCTTGATCCTTTTCTCTTCCAGAGCAAGGGAACCAGTCTTTCCTTAGGAAACTAAACTGCAGAGACAGCATAGAGATGCAAGAGAACAAGCCAACACAGCACAGCAGTTAAGAGTGTATCTCTAATAATTTACTGGAGCTCACCCTCCTGACCTTTCTGTATTTAGATCAGCAGGAAGGGTGCGTAATGAGGGCTGCAGGAGGGCAATCGTGTTCTTACAGCTGGTCAGGCGAATTAATGCGAATTGCTTGGCAGTTCACCAAAAGCAGACCAATAAAGGCTCTTCATAAGGAAAAAAAAGAGAAAAAGAAAATTCTTAAATGGGCAGGATTTGCCAGATTTCTAACCTGCTGTAGTGGAGAACAGTGGTTCAAGTGTCTCTTTCAGAGAGACACCCTAGCCACAAGCAAGTTGCCTTTGTCTGACACATTTCAGAAACCCTTCTGCTCTACCACCTCCCACAGCTTCTTGCTCCCCAACCCCCCTCACACCTTTTCCTCACATCTTTAGTGTCGCTGTGTCCTGGGGGAGTAGGGGAATAGTGAACACCTAGCAATGTGCTCTCCCTTTCCTCACTTGAGCACAGGGCTGTCAAGTTTTTAGCCTTTGAGTCCACGTTCATCACCAGGCATTGCAGAGGCAAGAGCTTATCTAACTCCTGAGAACCAGGTACTTCAAAAACCTTCCTGTCCACACCTCCTCCAATCTATGCAAATGGCAGAAAATTATTTTATCACCTCGGTCCTCATGCTGCCATTCCCCTTTGACCTGACTATTTAATTTCTGTGAAGGTCAAGAACCTGCATAAAACCAGAAGTCACCTGTAAGATGTGGATATTTATGTTTTTGTTCCAAGTAGTATGGCTGTGGCAGTGCACATGTTCTCTCTTCCTAATACTCTCAATACACTCTTCAGAGTGAAATGTGTTTTCCAGTAGGTAATAGTTTCTGGCTAGTGGCATCCCTCTACGATCTAGTAACATTTTCCAGCCCTTGCTGTGGCCTGAATCAGGGCAATGGAAAGCATCAGGTCTCCAGAGAGAGATGGAAAGTGCATCCCCGCACGGTAGGGAAAACTACTTTCCCTCTGGTGCAGTTTCCCTTCTGCAAGCCCTCCTTGCCACAGCAGACAGCTTCTTGACTTCCCCTCTCCTGTCCCAAGAAGGCAATTTCTCTCATTATGCTTTGGAGCGTGGATGCTTATGGGTATTTGGAGCAAGTAGGGAGCAAAACTACGTGTGTAATTTCAGTATGCAGCACTTCAGAAAAGCTGAGGCACTGTACAGCCCTGTTGGCCATCTACTTATCTCCTCAAATGAGCAGCAGGTGCTTCTGATTTTGACTTGCAGAGAGGCATAAAGGCGTCATGAATATCACATCTGCCTCACATCCATGTTTGCATGCCTGACATCAGCACAATGGCCAGGGCTGCTGAGCCGGGCTTGTTCTGCAGGCAGCACTTCTGCAGGTTCTTTTCTAGCATTGCCAAAATCACCATCCTTTACCGGGGTGTTTTTATAATCCACTTTTGGGGTAGAGGCGTTAGGGCGCAGAGACTCGTCACGTAAATAAACAATCACATCTGTCTCACTTGAATGGCTGCCCTGTCAGACGTGACACAGGATTTTGCAGCACGTGCCACAATAAGATATTTAAAATCTCATTTGAAACCTGTCAGCTTCCCTACTCCATAGAAGGGAGATAACGAACAGCACATACTTCAAAGAGACATTTTAAGGACTAAAAAGGCGTACATGTGGGGCTTTGAAAATGCACATAAATCACAGGTGTTAACACTGAGACCTCATTTATTTGAAATTGTGTCTGTTTGCAATGCAGCCTTGACCCCTGCTTGGTGCTATGGGCCAGGGTGCAACCAGACAGGAGGACACGGCTGCCTGGCTGCCCACCTTGGGTGGCCCCAAAGCCAATGGCCCCAACAGCGACAGGAAAGGTCAAGGCTTTGCTCACACCACCACATCCTCACTCAACACCATCACAGACTTTGGGGAGACTAGAAAACAAAGGCAGATCTTGGGGAAGCTCAATGAGACAGTGGGATAGAGGCTGACCTTGGTGGCTGAACACCGTGGGGGGAGGATGTCTGCCCTGGTGGTGGCATCCTGACCACCAGTCAGCAAGTGGCCAATGTCACATTTTAGGAGAAAGGGATGTATTTTTCCGTATCCTATTTTAATGTTAATTACTTAAATACACTTGGAAAAAAACCCATCAAATGCCCTACAATGGAAGAGTATTGAAGCTGCACACGACTCACAGGCTTGCCAACCTCTGGAGGTCCAGCAACCTGTGATCACATTGGGGCTTTTGCAGGACCCCTGCCTCCTTCAGGAAATGGCAGGGGGTTTAGGCTTTCCTCTCCAGCTGTTTGTGACTCACTACTCCAGCCCCAGGCTGCCTGCAAAACCACAGGTCTTCCACAGATGCCCCACACAGCAAGTCCTTTGCAGATATTACTATACTCACCTCCCCCGGCCTGTGCAGTAGGTAGGGGATTGATGTTGCCTCATTTTCCCCTGGTGAAGAGATGTGCAGCAGGACCAGGGTAATTACCTACAAGAGCACACCCAGACTCTGGGATTTGAGGCACCTGGACTAGGAGCTTTGGAACATTAGTTATTTTTATCATATCATATCATGCTTTGCACATTCAGAGCACAACTCCAAGTGTAATGAGGGCGCTCAGCACTTGCCACTCTAATAGCACCTCAGGAACATGACATTATCCACAATATCTGTGCAGAATAAAAGAAACATCCTTTGGTGGAAAAAACCAGCTGGCATTTGCGTTCTATGTGCACGAAGGAGCTGAGTTACACTTGCACAAGTACTCATGTTGTTGGTCTTTCCCGATGCCACAGTGCTTGCCTGCAGCACCAGTGGAGGTTTTTCTCCGTGGTATCATTAGTACCAAGTTCTGCAGCACCCATGGCCACATCTGGGACAAGCCAGGGGCAGGAGACAATGACCCTGGGGCTGACCACAGCACCGAGGGTGCTCAGAGCATGCCCCAAGCCAGTCAGAGGCAGGAGGGGGTGTGGAGGGGTGCGTCCTCGCCACAGCTCCGCTGGCACTGCCGTGCTTGGCTTCATTCCCTCTACAGTTTAGAATCATAGAATCGTTATTACCACCGTGCTCTAACCAACCGAGCTAACCTCAGGGTCATTGCTGTTGGAAAAGACCTCTAATATCATCGAGCGACCTCACTGATTACCCTGGAGTGGTCGAATGATTTATGCACCAACTAATACATATGATGGGAGTGTATGATGTGTGACAGAGACCCCTTCAGCTGGGCATTTGGTACCTGCCATGGAAATGCAGGTAAACACCACTCAGGAGACAAGAAACAGCCTCTGGGCTGTTTTAGAGGACAGTGTTTGTCTTTGTCTGCACAAACTTTTCTGCCCAGTGCCTTGTATGGGCTCTGCGGTTCCTGTTCACCTCTGTGAATTCCCGAGCTTCCAGCTGAAAATGTACCCAGGCCTGTGGGGATTTGTTTTCCTTTGTGGCACAGCAGACACCGATGCAAATCTGAGGCCCTTTATAAATGCAGAGCAGCTCTTGTATCGACTGTGCCTTGCTGGACACACAGATGATCACTCGGGATAAGCCTGGAAGAGAAATGTGAACCTCACTGCAAACCCACCGGCGCCCAGTGAAAGCCGGGGGGGGGGACAGGGCGGGGGGAGTTGGGGCAACCTCCGCAAAGCTTTCCAATGCCACGGGGCGAATATGCCTCCATTTGGACAGCCCAACACCTCGCATTTGGGTGGCTCCCACGGAACCCAGCGCAAGGGGTACCCGCGCATTTAGCACAATGGGTTCTGCCGAGATTCCAGCCCGGTTCTGAGGAGAGGGAAGCCGCAAGGCAAGGC
>VXBA01000724.1:234399-303041 GCA_013399895.1 Serilophus lunatus | reverse complement strand
ATCCCCGTCGCCCCGGCTCGGGGAGGCTGCGGGCTGCGGGAGGGTGAGCAGGAGGGGGCGATCTGCCCCCCCCGCCCTTCCTGCGCCCCGCGGGGGCTGCAGCTGCCGCTCCCCCCGCGGCCCCTCCGTCCTCCCGGGATGCCGGGGCTGGGGCACGGCGCAGGGACGGGCGGACGGGCAGGGCTGTCACGGCAAATGGAGAATGGGCAGGGATAAAATGGAGTCAGGATGACAGGAGGGCCGCGCCCCCCCGCCGCTCCCCCGGGCCCGCCGGGGATCCGGGCAGGTGCCGGCCGGGCGCCGCCGCGCCCCCTCCCCGCCCAGCCCTCCTTCGCCGAGTTCAGCGGCAAGTTTGTTGGGAAGAGGCACGGGCAGCACATCACCTGGCTTTGGGAAGGGTGTCGGGGCTGCTTTTCCCCGTGCCCAGACCCTCCCGGTGGTGAGAAGAAGTGCAGGAAGAGTCACCAAAAAGCGGCACCACGACACGGGTTTTGTAACCTGCCAAGTGCCAGTTAACTTCAATGAAAGGATTTTAGTTTGCTTTTTTCTTTATTTTTTTTTAATAACAAAATAGCTCCCAGCACACCGTTATTGTAGGAATGCCGTAGGTCTTTCGTTCCCAGAGCAAGTTTCATCACTCCACCTGCTTGACAAATGTTCTCTAATTGCCGTTTGAACAGGTAAGTGCAGAGTGAGCCCATCTGACAGATGGGTCCATGGAAACAAAGAGCAGTGGAGTGACTTCTCCAGGACCGCAGCGAGTAGGATATTTATTTATTGAGTTGGGCAGATGGTCATGCTGAATTATGAAAGAAGTTGTCTGGAGTTTAGTTATGCATCTGTCCAGGGATACATGGGACCTTCAGCTGTAGCAGTGGAGCATCTCAGGGCATGGAGTCTTCAATCTTCTGTGGGACTAGCCCTGCACATCCATCTTCCCAGCACCTCTGAGCCTGCTAGGCCTCAGTGCTCATTCCTCTCTAGAGATGCCTGTGCCTGGAAAGGGCCATGCCTGCCAGACTCTTAAGCAGGATATGTAGGAATCCAGTGTAGCACTAAGCTAAAACTGTGACTGGACACTAATGATATTGGAAATTGCAAGAAAGCCCGTTACTTCTCCTCTTAGACGTGCATTGTTTCTTTATACGTTGTTCAATAATTGAGTGAACTCTTTCAAAACTAAGTCTAGTCAACTTTAAAAAAAATCTTAAGCAGTTTCAGGCTCAATTTCCATGCTTTCAACAGTGGCCTTTTTTGGCAAATATTCCAGGAGGGGAATGGAAGGACTCCCTGCCCAGATCCACCAGCAGTAAACCTGAGCAGAACAGCCAACTCCTGCCAAATGGGGAACATAAACAGAGGAAAACTAGAGGCAGTGTTTTCTTCTGTCTTTTTCAGCATTATTACTTGAGGCACTTTATGTAATAAAAGTACTTCTAAAACAGGCAGATAGGTTATTCTTAATTCTTTTCCTGTTGGTGGTGTCTCTTTAATGTGATTAAGACCTACTAATGAGCAGATTCTCCAGCATCCTGTTTTCTACACTGTTTTCCCTAGTGCACTATGGAACTTAATTTTGTGTGCCAGCCTGGCTATCTTGTTTTTTACACTTTTGGTTTTTTTAATGTTTCAGAAGGTAACTTTCTTTTCTCAGTACAATTATGGGCTAAATTTATTTTAAGAAGACTTACTACAAGCCAAGGGTCTGATTGCCATTTGACTTTAAGCCTTGTTGCATGGCTCCTTTAACACAATGGTGTGTGAAAGTGAGTATATTTAAACAGAATTCACAATGACTGTCTTTTTGGACCCTGTGACTCTTATAAAGGAGCCTTACATATAATAAGCATCTGGTAGCTGTTATTCTTGTTCTCTTTCTTTATGTCTTCATTTCATAATAATGTGACTTAAAAAGCTATGTAGGAGGTGCCAGAGAAGTCCATGATAACCCACTTGTAAGCAGGAAATGATGGGCATGATGTACTTAAAAGGGAGGAGGAGAAAAACATGGAAAGGTTGCCAAGATGCAATCTGTGGGAGAATAATTCTGAATTTTGTATAAAATCAGAGATACCAGATCATAACAATCAGATATTTTTTATTTCCTGAAAAGGTATCTTTGAGCTAGGTTTTTAACATGCTAGAGATGCAGGAGACACATGTAGATGCTTATTGGCATTTTCAATACCACCTGGACACTAAAGCTCTTTGAATCAGCATTTTAAATAGCTGAACTATGTATAATTTAGCTCTTGAGGTTCGTGGTGTTCTCAAGGAATTAACTGGACTTGTGTATCCATAATCAAGGAGGGTGAGGGTTGTGATGCTGTTCCTTGTAGTCTGTCATTTGTTTTATTACCATGTTATTACTGGTATTCAAAGTAATCAATAAAATAAATAAAAATATGAGGCCATCTTGATGCAAGATTTCCAGTAAAATATTTTAGAACAGAGTCAGTGAGTCTGAATGTTTTCTGCAAGTCGAATTACTCCCACAAAGTTTTGCTGCCATGGTCAGCAAGTAGGCTGGTTAGAAAAAGGTGGTCCAGCGAGTGACTGTGTCCTGTAGCAACAATGAGTCATCTAAAGGTGTGAGGGAAAGCAAACCCCTCCAGATGCAGCCCTGTGAATTGCCTCAGCTATGTGCTGTGTGTAGATGCTGAACTAAATAATTCAACCATGATCCTAGGTCAGCTGAGGTGGAAATTAGTGGCTGTGTGCTATTGTAGTGACACAAAGCAACTGTGAGCAAAACTGGGCAAGCTTAGAAAACACATACTCAGATGATGAGGTTAATATTTTTTTAATTGAACAGCCACAGCCAGGCACTGTGGTCCAACGGCTTGACAGCAGCCTGCTTCTCCCACTGCAAAGAGATCCTCAGGCATGAGGTTTTCCAGGAAAAGCATCTCCGTATGTGCAGCCTTACTGAATGCTTTTAACTTTCTAAGCAGGAGCTGAATCCTCAAGTTATGCTTGTTTTTGTTTTGAGACACCAAAATTCCTTTTGCAGGTGCCTCTGGAGACGTATGAGTCATGATGCTGGGGCAGTTCCCGCGCTGCCTGGGTGCAGCACTGAACCTTACAGAGAGCTGTAGATGCAGCTGAACCTATTGGCACTATAACCCTGCTGTTTATTACAGCTGAGGATTTTTTTGGGGAGAGGGGAAATCAAGCCATTTCTAAATGCCATGCGTGCATGTGAGACCTTTCACAGTACATTTGTTGCTACAGTCAACATTTTAAATCTTCTGCAGATGGGGAGATTATGGGAAGCCTCCCTTGCTTATTTTATGATGCTATGCAAAAAAGTCTCCTCAAAAACTCGGTGATCAAGTTACTCCCTTAGATTTCCTCCATGTGCTAGGTCTTTGTATTCTACTGTACTGCTGACAGATTCATGTGGTGCAGCTTGAAAGAGGTTGTAAAACCATGGTAGGACAACATGGGGTTAACTTTCTCTGGGGAACCAAGTAGCTACTATTTATTAAAGGCAGGGTCTGATTTTTATTTATGTGGAAGCTTCTGTGTATAGCTCTGGTAGTCAAAAGAAGCCACAATTTAAACAAGAATGAGGATGTCAGCAGTCATAATCATTTTGTACATATAAACAATGACAACAGGTTTAGCACCAGCCAGGAATTGCAGAGCTGCAGTATCCAGCTCTGAACTTTGATGCAAAGATTTAGAGTAACTAAAGAGTTGTTGCTAACCCCAAGTAAGGAGTCAGATCTTCAAAATCTCAAGGCTGTTCTTGAAATGTTCTGATTTGAAAGCGTCCATTTGTTATTTTAAAGAGGTCTCCTTTGAGGTCACTTCATGTGCCTTCTGCCTTTTTAGGCCATAGAAATCACAAACTGTAGACTTTTTTCCTGCCTTTTTTTTTTTTTTTTTTGTAAACAGAAGCTGAGATTTAGTTGTATATTTATAGGATTACAAGGCCCATGACTCTAAGATGGCATGAAGTATCATGAGACTTGTGGTATGTGCAACTCAGAGTTGGCAAGACTGTAAAGAGCTTATTTTTATTGCCAGAATGGTTAAGAGATGACTCTGGTTATATGGAAAGAGCAGAACCTCCTGGGTAATGTAGGGCTGTTTTCATAACAAAACAGTTCCCTATGTTTATGCTTGTAAAATGCAACAAGCAGCAAAGAAATGTAGGTCAAGTGAGGTACATAGCAAAGCAGTGACAGTTTTTATCTTAAAGGTGCAGCTTAAATGATGTTAAGTACTGTTTTCTTTCATTAAGTGCAAAACTGCATCCCTGGCAGGTATTCACTACTGAAGGGAAAGGCAACACGCAAGCCTTATGTTAGGGATTGAAACATCTGTCGTTTTGAGTCTTTCCCTGAATGTTACTTAAGCTTCAGAGAGACCCTTCTTTTTCCTTGTTTAAGCATAATGTGCTGTTTATAGCAGAGTAAAAAGCTGCATGGCACTGTGGGGAAAAGGGCTGCTGTGCAAAAAGAGAGGTACAGGAGTCTCAAAACAATTTGGCAGTATTACGCTTCTCTGTGGCTGCCTGCCTAAGACAGTCCCATACACAAAGTCTTCAAAAGAAGGTCTTTATGCATTATCTTGTGCTGTGTGCTGCCCTTGTGATGTCGTTTCCTGAGTACTCCAGCATCACTTGCCACCTCCGTTTCAAACAACCTTCTAGCAGCAGAATAAACATCAGTTTTGGGAGAGGCTTCACAATCAGGCTGGGGAACCAGCATCTCCAATGCAGAAGCCAGACAAGAGGAAGATCTTAAATGGTCTTAAATGTGCCTTCCTGGGGAGAGAAGATCAGATTGTAGGAGGAGTAAACCTCAAAAGAGGGAAGGAGTTGTGAGTGTCAGGATGTTGTGAGTGCCCAAAAGTCTCTCCTTGGCTCCGTGTTTAGACTGTGGTTATAATTTACACCTTTTCTCCTGCATTGTCAGGAGAATTACGCGTCAAGTTCCACTTTCATGGCGGAATCACATGGCACATCACATTTGCACTAATGCCAGGAAGAGAAAGAGATGCTTTGCCTTCCTGAGGGCTTCATTGCAGCAACTGGTGCAGAAGAAAAGCCAGCATGACTTCCAGGTCTGAACAGGGCTGATGTCAAATGAAAACACATCTAAAGGGGCACAAAGTGTGCGTACCCCTCGTTGCTGGTGCAGTCATCAGGCGTTGTCACTTCTGGATCTATTTTTCTGCTTTCTGATGCACTGTGTTAATAAAATGCAGGTTCCTCCTCAGAAGCATAGCTTCTGAAACAGCCTGCAGTGCCTGTCCCCAGGGCAGATCTGAACTGCAGGAGGCTTGGTGTATTTTGGCAGATGTTTACAACATGTCACCTTATAAAATCTCATGGAAAGGTTGGCGTGAATTCCTGTTAATGCCTTTACTTTCTTGTGTTGCTGTTGGCTTTCAGCACGTCTGGAGTGAAAGTGAAGACTGCTTACCTTTTCTGCAGCTTGCACAAGATTACATCTCCTCTTGTGGGAAAAAGACACTCCATGAAATATTGGAAAAAGTCTTCAAATCCTTCAGACCCGTAAGTACCTTTTTTTACTTCTAAATGGTGTGATTTTTAATAGGACAGCACTGGGTAGAGGAAGGTGTATTTTCTTCTCCAGAGACTTACCTCCACTCAGCTGCCTGGGTGCATGAGTGTTAGCACATGAGCTACCATCAGGCCACTGGAAATTGTTCTTGGAAGTCAGCTGCCTTTTTATTTCCATCTCTGTGTTTGAGAGGATGTGAGTCCCATGCGGGGTGGGAGGCCAACTGGTGTGTCAGCCGGTGGCAGCGGGCAGGGGCTCGCGTCCTGCTGACACAGCGCTGACTCCGAGGAACGGGATGCGAGTCAGCGCTGCGCGACTTTGTGACAGGGTTGTTTCCTGGCACTGGAACTGCGGAGTTTTGCAAGGATACAAGTAGCAAGAGTAAACCTCTGGGAAGCTGGAAGTGCGTTCTCTTTTCAGAGTGGTTTTCTCTGGTTGGCTCTTTTTACCTCCACGTGATTCAGATTTTGCTGTAAGGATGGTTGCCACTTGGTATTTGCGAATGCCAGTTTGGTCACTGCTTGGGAAGAAGTTGGAACAGAAGCTGGATTCTGGGGCCTGTATGTTTCTGTTTTGCTGCTACTCAGGTTTTTTTGTCCTTGTTTAAGATTTGGGTCAAAGTCTGGATTTCATCAGGGTGAGATGTCTTAGGCTGGCCGTTGTCCTTCTTTTTTTGCCAAATCCTCACGTTGCACAGGGTCTCCTTTTGAATGCTTGGGGCTGGCTAGTGGCAAAGCAGAGCGGAGGTTTGTTGCCGGAGCCCCTTACCCCATGATGTCCTTGAGAAAGCTGACTGATGGACGTTTTAATTCTCAACTGAAAATGTAGGCCTTTTTCCCTCCTGGCTTTTTCTGGCTGACTAATCAAGATGACTGAAAATGCATCCCGAGTATTTAGCGCAATAGAGAGGGCCTGGAGCACCGATATGAAAACACTGGCCCTCCCTGTGTTACACCCTTGCAGTGGTTTGCCGCGGACCGCCACAGCTGGTCGACATAAAAGAGCATCGTTTTAAAGAATCCTTTGAGAGTCTGGAAATAAATAGAACAGATGCACACTTTTCTTAGAAAGGACTGGAAATCTGATCTGTCACTACAGCTGCTTGTAATCGTGAAAACCTACGAAAAATATAAATATGTTTCCCAGAACAATAATTGGCTCTTAGATCTTCATAGCTGTTTTCTCCTGCTCAGAGAAGCTGTGTCTTTGATGAGAGACTTCCATTGGTTTAACTAAAGAGGACTTCCAAAAGACTTAATTCAATTGGTATGGATTGCTTTTTTGATTTAAACCACATTTATTTCAGCATAGTTTAAGTTACTGAGAAATTGACTTCAGTCAAACCAAGTTGAGCTGGTCTTCAGAATAAAAATGTTAAAACCAAGGGGAATCATTATACTTATGTAGCCTGGGCCTTCATTAATACATCATATTTCACTCCATGATTCCCACTACCAATCACATAAATTGTGGTGAACTGGAATGTGTCTTTTCCAAAGACACCCGCTATTGATGTAAACTTTTCAGGTGACTTAAAGGATACGACATGGCTGGGCACTTTTTCTTATCATCAGTTGTGGTGCTCTGAAAAACTCTTGTTTACAACCTACACTTTTCTAGTTTTGCTTCCTAGCAGTTGGATTTCATTTTGCTTTTGTTGGCTCAAAATTGGTGTCCTCAATTGCCTGAGATCTCTTGCAGGCTGTAATCAAGTATTTTCATTTTCTTTTGGGTGTACCACAAAGATCAGGTTTCTCAGATTCTTCTTTGGCCTAGCATTGAGAGATTTGCATCAGTATAACAAAACTAGGTTTATCATTTGAGGTGTGGTTGTGTGCAGGAATGTACTGACATTGTTCCCTTAGTGTAGTTATTAGAAATACCACATTCATGGCAGAAAAGATTTCTAATAATGAATAATGTTACAATAGATGTTTAGATGTTGTTTTGCTCTCCCAGGCCTTTGCCAGAATAAAATCACTGTTCTTCAGTATTGGGAAATTACTTCCTTGGCAGCACTTCACGCTGTCCTGCATCCTTTTTCTGCTGGACCTCTTTTGCTAGTGAAACCACCTTACTGTCAGCTTCAAGGCAACAGTACATTTGCAGGGCATTTCTTCTCCGCTATTCCAAGCAAGTCTGCTGTCACAGACCAGTCTGGCAATCTTCAGTTTGAAAAACGGCTGTTTGGGAAAAAATTGCTGCGGAAGGTCAGGCTGGACTCTCCTGAAGTATCTGGTGGTCCTGGCTCAGTATGGGACACTGAGGGGGAGCCAGGTTTTTAGCATGTGCTTGCTAAGCGCCTTTTGAAAGTCTTCTCCATTTTGGCATTCCCAGCCGACATGCAAGATTATTGGACAGTTCTGAAATTCTTTGTGGGGTTCTTTGAAGGGAAAAAATTTAAGCAAAACATCTGCAGCTTTCCATGCCCTTGTGCACAGCACAAGCATCTGCCCTCTCGTAACTCAGGGCTCCAAAATCAATTTTTGTCCAGTTACTTGGCTCAGCCCTGCTTTGCACATTCATGATAACAGACCAGCCATGTCTCCACAAGCTTATCCTAGGGCTGTGGGTTGGGAAGAGACAGGCTTCTCACGCTGTAATGCCCTGTGTTTCAGACACAGTGAGAGCAGGAATGCCCAGCAGTTGGCATCCCTTTCAGTGAGAGAGAGAGAGGGAGAGATATTTCCCTCTGCTCAACACTCTTCCCTGGACACAGAAGGCAATGACGGTGGTCTGAGGCTGCTCACCATCCCTCACTGCTCTCAGGCATCTCTCTCTAATGTTTCATGGGCCTAAAGACAATGACAGAGCAAGATATTTCATTAGTCAAAGCTTTTAGAAAGTGTTGATTAGTCTGAGACAACTGAACCACAACTCCTGCTGTAGGCAAGGTCAAACTGTTTCTTTACTGGGGGGCATTTTGTCTCTGCCCATTACTGCCTTCTTAGGTCTGCTTCCACAAAACTGTGATTTGCCTTATTATCCACTTTGTCAGGGAGCATCCAAAAGTGCCAGACACCATGCAGGTATACGTTATCAATCAATAGCACTGGGCTCAAATACTGTTATTTGCCTCAGAGCATCCCAGCTCCTCCAGTGCCCTTGTCTCTCTGGTGTCAGAGGTGCCATGCTCAGGTGCCAGATGTTCCCATGCTGGTGCTTGTAACCTTGTCCACCCAGAGGCTAAGGCTTTCCCACAGGGATTCAACAGAACCATGTTATCTCTAATGTAGCATCATGTGAATCACCAAAGCTCAGTCTTGTACTTGGTTTATTTTTTGCTGTGCTTGTGCGTCAGCTTTTGGTAGGACTCAGTGTCACTCTGCTTCTATGACTTAATAACTACTAGGTTATTTGGATAAAATCAGGACACTTTGGAAGAGTTAAGACAAAGATAAGAAGTGCCTGAAGGACATCACACCAACTGGCAAAGTTTGCAGAGAACCAAGGCACGAGTTGTACAATTCAGCGGCAAATTCCAGGGGTCCCACACTGAGCTCCTCTTCTGCGTAAAAAAGCCTATATCTGAACTAGGAAGTCTTCAGTGTAAAAGCTATTTGTCCCATATTCACTGAATTCATACATGTCCCAGTGACCTCTCCTTTACCTCCAGATGGGTGTTTGGCCAGCAGGAATAAATAGATGTAGTTCAGGCAGTGCTGCCGCTGGTTGTTGTCTTCCCTCCCTGCTTTCCTCTCTCTCTCTTCACCGTGCTCCTGTCTTCCCCCCTCCCCATGGGTCCCCACCTGGCAGTTTTTTCTCTTTTAGCTCTTTGATGGATCAGCTTTCTCTTTCTACACCTCTTTCCTGTTTTACCTCTTTTCTCCTTGTTTTTTCTCTCCAATTAAGTCCTTTCAATTCTGCCACATAGCTGATAATATATAATAGAGATATGATTAGAAGCAGAAACTAGTGTGTTTGAAAGAAGTCAAGTTGAGAGTCAGTCTAAGGCCAGCTCAGGTTATCATCATCATCATCATCACCACCACCATCATCTTATTTGTCCTTACCTTTTGTACACCATCCTTCTCTTCTGACCCAAAGTTTGTAGACCTCCCTGCACTTTGGACCCTAATTCTCCCTCCTTTGTGTCAGGTTGTGGATTGATTTGTCACTGCAGTCCAGAGAGCAGTAAGGAGTTAACAGCTGTGAAGGATCACAGTCCTGTGGGAGGTGACAAGATGAACCCATAAAAGCAAGAACTGCATGGTGTAGGTACTTGCTGCCTTGAAAGGCTGTAAAGTGTCCATGAGAGAAAAAAGAAGAGCACCCCACCCCACCCTACCCTACCTAATCCCAACCCTATCCTTCCTCCATAAAACCACTAACATCTACGGCAATACTCTGATTTATGCTGCTCCAGGGAAAGAAGAGCTGGGTTTCCCAAGGGCGAACAGAGAGGGGATATGTGAAAAGCAGGATGTTCTTCCTGTCCTTTGGGATGTGTTAGTCTTTGCGGTTCTTGTGGTGTATGTTACGTTTTCCATGCTCATTTTGCATGGGAAAGGCTTACAGGATCTCATAAAATGAAGACTCATGTGCCTCATTTTCTTGCAATTCAAGGAGGAATTATAACCAGAGCTGGGCAAAAAAACCCTCTTTCTGCCAGGTGATATAAACAGAGGAGTACGACACCTGCATTTAATTTGAATCCACTGGGTCAGTTTAGCAAAAACAATACTGGTGTGTAAGTAAGTCTAGAGAGAGTCTTTGCTTTTGCCTTTTGAAAACTTGAGTATTTTAATTTTAGCTTCAGCATGAAACACAAGCCCTGCACACTGAAAATGAACCAAGCAGTTTCACGATCAGTTAAGCATTTGATTTCAAAAGTATATACACATAGGAATTTACTTTGTTCTGCTCAGAAAACAAGAACATTTTCAGTTTGGGGTCTCTCCTTAAGTATTTTTAAAATGCAAAGGAGGAGATCCTTTCAGAAAATTCTCCTTCCGTTTCCCTGGCAAAGAAACCCTGCAACTAAAAAACCGATTTTCTCTCAGCGATAGTGAGGAATATGAGCTTCATTGCACCCAGAAGCTAATTCTGTGCATTGTGTTTGTGTCCAATGAATAATTGTGAATGTTCATCACAGACTGAATTAGTTTAGGTCCCTGAAAATCTGCCTTCTCATTTTCATGCCGTCACCTAGCAAGTGTCACCTTCGTCACGATTTTTCTGGGCTTTACCACTTTCAAGAGCTAACAGCTGCATCACTCTCCAAACAGGGTGTTGCATGCATCTGTGCTACTCTTCCAGCCCTTGTGAGCTAAATACATGGTGTTCCCAGTAATGCCTGGCATATGATTTTGCTTTGTGGCTATTAATAGCCATTAGTGTAGGATTCTAATACAAGATTTCCACAACAGCTGTATTATTTTGACTATTATTTGTTTATCTGTCTTCCTGACTTCTGTTGGCTTGGCAACCTTTTGGAGGAGAGGGGAAAAGTTTGAACATGGCTGTTTGCTCCTTTTTCTGTAGCAAAAGAAGGACGTTGCAGTCATCGATGCCATCAGGTGGACGTATCCAAACGTTGTCAAAGAAGATGGGCTGGCAGTTCTCACAAGCCCAAATCTAATTTGCAGAAGTTTAAAGGGGCTTGGACAATTTTGAATGGGATATGCAGTATTTCTCACTGCAAGGGCTTTACCCAGCCGGCAAGGCTTTGTCTGGTGTAATGGAATGAAGGGTTCAAGAGAAGGACTTAAGATGGTGGGTTCTTTAGGTTTTTGGGGACTCCTCTCCTACTCCATTCTAGCCAGTTTTGCATGAGGATGCTTTCTTCTCTGGCTTTTATAGTGTTGCTGAAAAACAATCTTAAACCAAGCTAACTACTGCTACAGTACTGTCATGGTTCTTTCTGAAGTTAAACCACTGCCAAGTCTTAAACACTCAACAATTTGTAATGCGACCTCAGGGAAGAATGTGAAGCTTTTTGCGAGTGCTTTGTTTTGGTTTTATTTATCTTCCGGTCTCTGAGCACTTAATTTGGTGTGAGGATGCGTTTTCAACTCTTCCTCTGTCCCAAGAGGGAGAGAAAGAGAGCCAAGATCATTATACAGTACTGTTATTCCAGGGTTTGAGGTTTTCAAGAAGTGGCACGTAGGATTTGTGGGAAGATTTGCAGCAAAGCTGCACAAATGGGTAATTCGCTGTTACACAGTATTTTCTCTTCTTTGTAGTTACTTGGGCTTCCAGATGTTGATGATGATGCATTTGAAGAATATAACGCAGATGTGGAAGAAGAGGAACCAGAAGCCGATCACCAACAGATGGGTGTCAGTCAGCAGTGATTTTCTGAGAAGCTAAAAAAGTTCAGAAGCCTTTGGTACCAGGTGGGGTCAGGTGGTCCCACGTTAGCATGTTTGAATTAGCACATCACAAGGGGATATCTGGCTGCCAAGAAAAAAGTTTTACAAAAAATGGTTTTAAAAAAATTAATAATAACAGTAATTTGTGATGAGCTTTGCTAAGAAGCGACCTGAATTTTGCTCCTGCTTCAGTGGGTTTTCTATGGAGTTGTCTTGGTAGCATTCTGCAGCTATCAGTCTAGAAGTAGTTTTGTTGCTGACTAGTCTCTTTGATTTGTGCTCGAGAGTAGCATTTGCTGACATGAATGTAGAGTACCAAGAATGTAGGAAGCATGTGGTGAGAGTGATACCGAGTCCTCACCGGTGACCTTTCCAAGGAAACCAGCGCAGAAAGCAAACACAACCTGCGCTTTTCTATTTAGTTCAACAGCTATAGTTTTTGACAAAGTACCAAACTTGGAGAGATTTCTCCTGAAAAACAGTAGTTTAGTAGTAGGTTGGTACTGCAGAAGTGCACATGAAGGCTTAACAAAAATAATGGGAAGTGTCAGGCATATTAACGTCACTTTATTGATAACTGAGTTTACAAGTGCTGAATTAATAACTGGGAGTAACGAGTATCAGCAGCACACATTATAGCCAACCCCGGTACTCCAACACCATGTGATCCAAAGGCAAGTGCTGCTTTCTTACAAATCAAGTAAAAAATAGCCATCGCCTATCCCACTTCTGCATGACCAACTTTAAGCTTCACTGGTTTTAATACACTGCCAAATTGTTACTCAAACCTTGCAGCCTCGTGAATTAGAATCATAGTGTCATACAATATTCTGAGTTTGAAGGGACCTATCAGGATCGTCAAGTCCAACTCCTGGCCCTGCACAGGAGACCCCAGGGATCACACCATGTGCCTGAGAGCATTGTCCAAACACTTCTTGAACACAGACAGGCTTGGTCCCGTGACCACTTCCCTGGGGAGCCTGTTACAGTGCCCATCCACCCTTGGGTAGAAAAACCTTTTCTGATATCCAACATAAAGCTCCTCCAACTCAGCTTCATGCCAGTCCTGTAACTGGTCACGAGAGTGAAGAGTTCAGCACCTGCCCCTCTGCTTCTCCTCGTGAGGATGCTGAAGACTGCAATGAGATCTCCCCTCAGTCTCTTCCAGGCTGAACAGACCAAGTGACCTCAGCCACTCCTCATAAGGGTTCCTCTCCAAATCCTTCACTGTCCTCGTGACCCTCCTTTGGACGCTCTCTAGTATCTTAATGTCTCCTCTATATCGGTGGTGGTGCTCAAAAGTGCACACAGGACTCAAGGTGAGGCTGCACCAGTGCAGAGCACAGTGGGACAATCCCCTCCCCTCGACCAGCTGATGATGCTTTTCCTGATGCCCCCCAGGACACGGTTGGCCCTCCTGGCTGCCAGGGCACTGCCGGCTCATATTCAACTTGCCATTGACCAGGACCTCTGGGTCCCTTTCCACAGTGCTGCTCTTCTGCCTCTCCTTTCCTAGTCTACACATACAACCAGGGTTGCCCCATCCCAGGTGCAGAAGCCAGCACTTGCCATTGCTGAACTTCACATAGCTGGTGATTGCCCACATCTCTTAGTTTGCCGAGGTTTCTCTGCAGGGCCTCTCTGCCCTTGAGGGAGTCAACAGCTCCTCCCAATTTAGTGGTGTCAGCAAACTTACTTAGTATTCCTTAGAGTCCTGTGTCCAAGTCAATAATGAAGATGCTGAAGAGAACTGGGCTGAGGACGGTGCCTGTGGAACCCCACTGGTGACTGGACACCAGCTCCATTCACTATAACTCTTTGTGCCCAGCCTCACCCATCAAGTAACATGGTTATCTATCTGTGTTGCGGGACGTTTTATCCAGAAGGATACTGAGAGAGACAGTATCAAAAGCTTTGCTGAAGTCCGAAAAGATTACATCTGCTGGCTTTCCTAGGTCAACTATGTGGGTTACCCTGTCATAGAAGGGGACTGGGTTTTACAGGCAAGACCTTCGCCTCGTGAAGCTGTGCTGGCTGAGGCTGCTGATTGCATTGTCCTCCAGGTGTTTTTCAATACCTCCCAGAATAATCTTTTTTCGTGATTTTACTGGGCACTGAAATGACACTGACAGGCCTGTAGATTCCAGGGTCCTCCTTGAGTGCACCTAAAGTGCAATGCGAGTGCAGCTTAACATTGAAGCCATAAGGGTATAAACCAGCACCTGGTTCTTAAAATTATGCTGGACCTCTTCCTTTCCCTCGGTCTTTGAGCTAGTCTGAGCATTTACACCTCGTTGAAGAGGAGCTAAAATACTACTACTTTGGCTGATACAAAATTTAGTGAGGTTTTACTTATCAGGGAACTTGCTCTCCAGAGGGGTTCGGTGAGAGTCTTATTATAAAGGAGAGGAAGACCCCTCATATTTTATACCTGTTTTGCATATATTTAAGTGACTTGGATGAGTGCCAGACTGTGAAGATGCAGGGTCTCTTTATTTACTTGCCTTTTGTACTGAAAATACAATAAGCAAAGATAATTCTGTTGTTATACAGCTCTTTTTCACAATCAAGACAAATGTTTCTAAATTGACTCCTTTTTTTCAATTTTTAAAAATCATGAAACAGTGGTCACATGCTTCAAAAGCCCTTTTATACAGAATTAGCTTTATAAAAACAGAGTGAGTGAAGAGAAAATGCTTGGACAACTCCTAGAAAAAACTCATCATTTTGAAAACCCTGTTGTTAACAATGTCTCCTTTTTAATAGATTTTTTAAAGACTCTTTTTCCAAGATAACTGAAGAGAGCAAGTTTTCTTGGGGGCTTACATTTATGATGGTGGCTTGAGAGATGCATAGCACATGATTTTTTCAATTGGAGGTAAAGACCTTCCATAACTGGGACGATGTGTGGTACCTGAGTCTGCACAGAAATGTCTACAACACTGTACAAGTCAGAGTTTAAGAATATAAAAAAAAAAGTGAAAGAAAAACAGAGCTTAATGCAACTTTGTACATTCTTTCAGCATGCAGGCATAAACATGGTAGTCGCAGCACATTTTCTATGGACTAGTGATGTGAGAACTGTGGCAGTTCATTGTATAACACTGTATAGCAGCAATAGGCTTTTTGCTTACTAAAATAAAGTGTAAGATCAGTGATTTCCATCCCTGCTTTAAGTCCCTAAATTTTTCTTTCCTCTCCAGCTAGAACAGATACTATAACCTTAAACAGAGCCTTCCTTCGGGAGAGCCTTTCTCTTCATAGCATCCAGTCCTTGGATCGTGGCTCATGCAGGTAGATCTTCTGGGACTGACTTTCCTCTGCTCTAGTGTGGTGCAAGTAAACAATTTACAGTAGCTGGAGGCAAATTCCTGCTGTTCAGGCTTGCTGGCCACTTGCACCTTTTTGGCTCAGGGGCAAGTGGCCGGCACCAATGGGCAGCTGCAGGCACCCACACATGCACCTGCACAAGCCCTGGCATGGCTGCATCCTGAGCTGGGCTGCGGGGTTGGTCTGACTGGGACATAACCCACTGCCTTTTTACAGACAGGCAGTTTTCCAGCAGCGTCAGTCCTACCATCTGGCTCACTGTGTGGCAGCACAGACGAGTGGTGGCACAACAGAGGGGAGGGTGCAGAGCTGGACAAGGGTGGTAGCTGAGGACCTGCTGCTAACTGCGCCTTGCACATTGTTAGGGGCCTGTGGTGGAGGTACGGACCAGCCTGAATGCTGTGATGGATTGACTCGACAAGGCTCAGTGGAGATCTGGGCTCTGGGCAGCAGTGGCAGGAATTTGGGAAATGAGGAAAGACTGTAAGATCCAGTGCTTGTAACTGCATACAGGAGGTTGTAATATGTACTGCACTCTGCTACCTTTCCCTGCATATTGATTGAATTGTTAATGAGCGGTTTGACTTTAATATGGTTGCAAGCAAACAATGCTGTAAATTATGTAGATACATTATTATTTTCTGTATTCACTAACTCACTTTTTTTTGGAATGCCATATGCCATTGGGGTGACTTCCACACCAGACTGCAAGTGCTGGACTGCCAGGGGGCCCTTCTGCAGCATACATCCCTGCAAAACTCCCACTGAAGCCAGCGAGATTTTGTTCAGAAGGGACCTGCAGGACCAGAGGATCTATGGGTCTTGGTCCTGCAGAGAGCTTGGTGCTCTCGCTCCCTCCCACTTTGCTGGGAGTGGAATGTGTTGAGCCCTGCTGCTGAACTGAAGCATGACCAGGCAGCACTGAGAAACTGGAATTTTATACATAGAAAATTTAATTTACATGTGTAATAAATATGAATGAGCATTAATGTAGAATGTATTTTATCAAAAAATACTGATTCCTTACTTTGACCAAATACATTTCTGTATTACTGTGTTACTTATTCCACACTTGCTAAACAATGCAAGGTATGCAGAACTGGTTTGGTTGTATTACAAAGTGGTTTTATTTTGTATTTTATTTATGTTTTATTTTTCCCTCCCTCCCGCCACATGTTGTGGTTAGTAGCCATTCAATAATTAATCAGGGGTAGCACGACCCAGTGGCTAGGCTGCTGACTGAGACACAGGGTTTGCCAACACATGCATACCAGCTTGCAAACCTGGGTACTCGGGGAGAAGATACAGTTTTGTAGCTCTGCCATTGCCTTTGCCCTGAGCTTTGGGTGGGTCTTGATGGCTGGGAATTCAAGGTCTCCAGTATACAGAATGAGCATGGTAACTCCTTTGAAAGTCCCACCGTAAGACTTTTGTAAAAGAGACTGTTAGACGTATTTGCCTAGCAGTGTATCCAGTGGGTGAAAAAAGGTAACACATGATCATTGCCTAGGGTCAAAGCAAACCACTAACGAAAGCACAAAGGATAGTCTCCCTTTTCTCTTGCCCTTTTTTCTTATAGGCACTTCATGCTCTAACTAAATGTAAATATACCAAAGCAGAGGCTCTTTCCGAACTGGCGCTTCTGAATGTGAGTTGCATGAATGCAGTGAGTTGAGAGCTGCTTGGGGGATGAGAAATACATGGGATGCCAGAGGGAACTACAGATTTCAGAAATAGGACAGCTGGTTTGGAGAGCAAGGGCAAGAATCAGCAGAGCTCCTTCCAGAAAGATGCTGGGATTTGTGACACAGCCCAAACCATCATGCCAAGTATCTGCTTATTGAACCCATGCAGTTTATAAAAAAGCTCCTCTGGACATTACTGGGGCCTTGAGCTCAGTCATGTTTTTCTGTTAGAGTCCTGCCCAATGCATGCTTTGAAATGGTTAAAGGAAGGAGAGAGAAAGAAAAGGCAAACTGAAAAGCCTTCTCCTCTTCTATTCCCCAGCATTATGATATTGTGTGAGTAGCTAGAAGCAGCAATCGGGGTGCAGGAAGCTGTTAACATTACAGTCACAGTAACATCTCTTAAAAGGACTTGCTCCATGTATAGTGCTGGGCCTTTGAAGGTCACTTGCTTGTAAAGAATACCATTTTTGATGGGAATAGCCAGAGTTAGTTTTCCTGCACCAGTGACATGCGCCCCAGCTGCTACATCTTGTCACTATGTCCCACATAAGGTGTGCTGTAGGAGATCCGGGCTGGGGGCAGTGTGGAGAAATTTCTGCTACAACATAGTTTAGTAGGTCACTGCCCTTTCCCCCTCTGCAGGGTGAGACATGAGACTGTGATAGTAAAAGTGATTGCAGTAACATTGTGGTCATTGTTTTGGAAAGCTGCCTTTCAGGACATACTTCCAGCCTCTTTCATCATGTTTCCTGATCTTTCTCTGGGATCCAGGGCTGATGTCCATTTCTGTTCTGCTCCATGTCAAGTTTAGCCCTGGCATGAGGTAAGGTTACCATTTCATCCATCCTAACCCTGTATCCATCCTTCTCTCCTGTTCATCCTTAGCATTCCGTTCTCAGAATTTCTCACTTACAGAAGAAAGGAAACATAAGAAGGGGGTGTGGAAACATAGGCAAGAGTGACTCAGAACAGCAGCTCTTGGACCCTGTAGTAGGCTGTACTTGCAGTGGTCCTTGCAGAATCACCAGGGAACTGAAGGCTGAGGAATATCACTTCCAAGATAGATACTAAACTAAAGAGATTCCTTAAATTTGCTCCTTACTTGTGATAGGAAAGGCTCTGAGGGCAGACCCTGTCACTTCGGGTTTTTTATTGGACTTCTGAGACTTGATTGCATTGTTGGTATCTGAAATTTATGTTGGGTGTACAAAGGAAACCTCTTCACTTAATGACAATCACCTGTTGAGCCAAATTGCTGTCTACATGGTCTGTGTTTCACTTTTATCTCATTTCTGATTTTTTTTTTTGAGAATCCCTAAAGGTATGTCTGCATTATCACAAGTTTCTACAGAGCCATGTAGCACTGCACTGTCAGTACAAGGTTGGACATAAACCCTCCGCCCCCCCCCATATTAACAAAAAGCGCCTTCATTTGTCTACAGAAAAAAACCTTTCTTGAACTAGTTATTGCTGACTACAGTGAAGCTCACTGGTTTCATGTAAAATACATTGAACTTTGAAAAAATGGTCGTTCTGTACCAACATGCTGTTGCTCATGTAGCAAAGATCTGTGGTAGCACTGCATGTAAAGGAAGCTTTCATCTGCGGGGGTGGTGGAAATGTCAGCTCTGGATTTCAGTCAGTGCAATTTTTTTGTTGTTGTCAAGTTTTTCCTTCACTAGTGCAGGGATCAGTCAGCCTTTAATGTGTCAAGCAGAAATCATGCTGTGCCAAGCCTTGCCAAGGCTGCCTTTGGTGTGGTTTCCACCATTTTTCTAGCTGGAAGATCTTTCTGTCTTTGGAACTACAGAGCTGTGAAACGGGTCACCAGAAGAAGTTGCTCTTTTGCTCAGTGTTTTCAAAGGTGCAAGCCTTCAGTGGAGCACTGCCTTCCTTCTGATTCTCCTTCCTCTCCCACCACGGAGGCATCAAATCCAGCAGTGTCATTACACTGCGAGCTTGCCATTAAAATTGCTTAGCAAACTGATGACTGATAGTGTCTTTTTTCTGGGTGCAAAATCTTTTTCAAAACTTTTGAATTTGAGGGACCAAAACGTAGCTACAATGTATGTGACAAAGGGAATGACAGACTTGAATTTCCTGGGCACTGCTGGTGTGTCTGGGATAACACGGTGTTTGCAGGTGTAAGGAGAAAAATTATGTCTTTTCAGCTTTGGGTCTGCAAAGCCAAGCCTGCTGGACCCAGAACCATCAGGTGGTTTGGCTTGGAACAGTCTGAGGCAGTAGATTTGCTATTAGAAGCTGGGGATTGGTGATAATATTTGTGTATGAGCCAGTATTTCAGACCTCTCAGGTCCTTTTCTGTTTTGCACAGATTAGGGAGACGTCTGTTTTAATTAAGAGACATGTAATGATGCTGAAATGAAAATAGTTGATTCTGTTTAAATAATTTGCCTCTTTTCTTTTTTTAATTGCCGCTTTGACATCTTACCCTGATTTAGTTGAAAGAGTGCTGCCAGTTGTTACCTTTTGTCACGAGCCTCTGTGGGTTGACATCTTCCAGCCCATGGAAGAAGAAGTGCTTTAGCTTAGCACTTGTTTTATATTTTTGGCACTTCCCAGGGTAAGAGCACTGAGAGGAATATGCCAATTAGATGCCCTTTGATGTGCACAGAACCTTAAGCGCTGTCTGTAAAGCCATTCCTGTGCTTGGCGGAGTGCTTGCCAGGACTGACTCCCTCATTTTGTTGCATGATCCTAACTACGTAAGTCCCACAGCCTCGAGAGAGACCTTTGCATATGGTGGAAGCCACTGTGACAGTCAGGCTCTGGCTACAGATACGTCTGCCCTTGTGGAAGCAATGGTGGTCCCAAGCACCTCTTCAGCTTCTTGGAGTCTGCTGCCCACTCAGGTCTGCTGGATGGACTTTTTCTTGCATCAGAAGTCTGAGTAAATTTAAACAGTTTAGACAACAGCCCTCTGTTAATATGGACCTGAGGCCAGAGACAACCGTATGCCCTACTTTGGTGAGGAGTTGCCCCACAAGGTGGTTGCTGCAGCCAGGGGTGCTCTGTCATGTGCACAGCTTTTGCCCAGTCCAAATCTGTCCACACTCCATTGCTCCAGAGTGATGTCACACCTTCCCCCAAGTCAAGAAATTGGAATTTTCCAGGGCTGTGATAAGCTTTGGCTTTTTTTCCAAGGAGAACAGGTCCATTAGAGGTATGTAGTTTGTGCTGCCTCTATAGTCTCCTGCGTAAATGCTCTGTCCCCCACCATAGCTGTCCTCAGTCGGCTGGGAAATGCAGTTACCATCCTCGGCAGCACCATGTGCTGTTTTAAGGCACACATCAGATTTTATGCTTGCTTTCTGCAAGTCTTGCATTCGTTATTCTCAGTGACAAGGTTTTTGCTTCTTCCACTTCTTCAGTGAATGGTGAAGTGCTGTAAAAAAGCATATTTAACTTAACTTCCAGTGACTAGGTGTATGTGTCTATGCTTTTCACCAAGTAGTGTTGTAACACCAAGTCAAGATTTGTATACCTTTTATCAGAGAAACTGATAGAGAAAGTCACAGGTTCTCAAACTCCCAAGTGCTTCTCCCGTTGAAATAAATGCAGCAATTATTATGGGGCAGACTGATAGCAGGTGATAACACTCCACAACAGCCCAGTCTGGTTTGTGCACTTTTCTTGAGGTATTGCTGCCATAATGGTGTGGTAGAAGAGGCAGTGTTAGAGCCAGGGTTTATTTACAGCCTCTAGTAATGCTAAAGAGCCCAGAAGCAGTTTGTGTCAGCTGTGTCAGGGCTTCTTCAGAGCTGTGAAGGCTATAGCATGCCATGAGCTTTGAAGCCTTTATGGTTTTGGGTTTGTAGCAGTCCCCTAGAGGTCAGCAGAGCCTACATTTTGAAGCAACTCTAGCTGATGGTAGAATTGCAGGAACCATAAAAGCAAGTTTGTTCTCTGGCAATTTCAGCTGTTATTGGAGAAGGGATTAGGTTAGGGACAAAAAGAATCAGTGCATGGGACAAGAAGTCCTGCTTTGAAGACAGATGGCTGGGTTGAGAACTTGCCTTGGAGAAAGACCATAGGGAGGAGTGGGGAGAAGAAGCCTGGGGATGGGTGCCAGCATAGTCAAAGTTGCACAGAGCAGTGAGAGCTGATGCCTAGACCTCTTGGCCCCAGTGGTACTCATTCCTCCTGTGATCACAGCTGGACTGTACTGCATGAGGAGCAGTGTCCTGGCAGAGTAAGCTCCGCTCCTGGGCACTGTGTGTTAATCTATGCTCCAGAGTTTCAGCGGTGTGGCTGCTGGTCACACTGATCTGCTCTCAGGCTTCAGCTGCATCCACAGTGCCACGCTGGCCTCAGCCATGCTGCAGCCGCTGAGCAGATGTCACATTTTCATGCCCAGGTCCTTGAAATTCCAATCTACTTCACACAGGCACTCGTTTTACCTGCAACCCCAGCCCAAGACTGGAGGTGGACCTGGGTTTTCTCTGGACTTTTTCAGCTTCTGGAGTTTGAATGGCAATGTAAGGGAGCCAAGCTCTGCCACATTCAGGTGACTTGAGGCTGACAAGCCGGTCACAGACAGGCACTCCATGTCCAGTCAGCTTTCCGCAGTTTCAGGAGAGGGACAGAGTTTTTGGCACAAGGCATGAGCACAGACGTAAACACCCCTAAAGGGTGCTGAGGAGATTTTGAGAGGCAAATCCTACCCTGCAAGTCTAGGGATTAGACCCCGAACCAAGACCTTAATTCCTGCTGCCTGCCCTTGGAAACTCTTGGCCTTGCAGCAAGCAGTCTGGTTGAGGAGGAGATCCAAAACCAGTGCTGCACCTACGTGCAGGGCACTGCCAACATGTGCATCACTTTTCTCAGTTATGAGAAAATGAGATGCCTTGAGTGAATGTGAGCTTGCATTTGCCCTATGCATGGCTTGCCCTCTCCCCAGCTGCAGCTGCAGGCTAAATAACTGGGAGTGCAGTTCACAAAAAATACCTCCTTCTCCCCAGTTTGTCTCCTGGTCAGCTTACTCAGGACTATGTCTGCCCTTTTCCCTACTGTTTAGTTGGACGGCCTCCAAGCAAAGCTCTTCATTTTCCTCTGCATCCTTAAGGACCATATGCTCAGCTCCAGCAAAGAACAGAGACTTGCAGGCTTCATTCAGAAGGACACGTAGTGCTGGAGATGCAGCGATTCACGCAGAAAATCAGTGCCAATTTTTATGCCTTCACACTGTTTGGTTAATAAAAGTTTTGAAATTTTTATACTGGCTTTTCTTGAAGTTTCTCCTTTTTATTATTCCGTTACTCTCTGTTTGCTGTCTCTTTTCTTTCTCTTTTCTTTTCTTTTCTTTTCTTTTCTTTTCTTTTCTTTTCTTTTCTTTTCTTTTCTTTTCTTTTCTTTTCTTTTCTTTTCTTTTTTCTTTTCTCTTTTCTTCTATTTTCTTTTTTCTTCTCTCTTTTTTTTTTTTTTTCTGCAAAACTCGTATCAGGGAAGGTTTTGAACTGCCTGTGAGTCATGCACCAGCAATGAGGAGTGGCAGCTCTGGGAGCCAAGCCATGTGAGTTTGTGCCCAGCTCACATCTCATGGCAAAGGCTGCTGATGTGTCACCCAGCTGTCGATGGCCTTTTCTTGGCTGTAGTGCCGAGGGTGGTCAACCGCGGTGCCGGTCACATCTCTCTTCCCTGTGCCGCTGGCTATGGAAAGTGAATGCCTTAACCTTGATGAATTCAGGTCTGTTTTTTGAGCCTTCTGAAGTCAGTGTAGCAGACTGCAGTAAAATTACTTATGCAAAACCTAAATTACAAAGCACAGACCGTGGACCCTTTCTTACACCCGTGAAATGTCTGAGCCTGAGGGCAAGACAGTTTTATGGCTGCAGCAAGCTGAAGATGTAAAATGGGATAGTTAAATGTTTGCTGAGACTTCTCCAACTGTACATCAGGATTTCCTTCCCACTAGTCCCAGTGCATGGGGGTGTGTTTTTCCAGCTCTGTAGGACAGCAGGAGGGACCTTTCTGGGGATCACCACAGCAAGGCTCTTGCAAAATTCCTTCAGGCTTTGTCAATGTAGTTTCTTTGTTGTGTCATCCAAAAAAGGGAGGGAGGGCATTACCTGCAGAACTGGTAATGTGATCACTAACCTGTCTTCATCAGCACTCCCTGAACCCTCTCAAGCAGAGATGAGCAGTTAATTAGATTACTGGTCCCCTGCAGTATCCCTGGTAACAGGTAGTTTGCAGTGCAGCAGCAGATCAGCAAAGGTACATACTCCCAGCCCCAGGAAGTTGCTTTCATCCATCACCACACAAAAGTGCTCAAGAGGGAAACTAGGGATAGAATTCCCATCTCTAGGTTAGAATCATAGAATCATTAAGTTTGGAAAAGAACTCATTGATCGTTGAGTCCAACCATTAACATAACACTGCCAGGTGCACACTAAATAACCTTCAGAAACATGTAAGAAATGATGGAGATACCATCTCAAAACTGGGATGAGGGGGTGTTTTTAGAGGAAAAATGTTGTCTTTGTTACTGTGGAAACCAAGCAGTGTGCAGCAGATTGTTACTTCACAGAGGGGGATGCTGGCACAGTCAGTCCCAGAAGAACAGCACTATTGACCTTGGATCAACAGGCTGCAGCATCAGGCAAAGGGAAAGAGCCAAGGAGAAGACATCTGGGAGGTCATGGACCCCTTCTCAAAAGTGACTGTGTTTCAGGAGCTGGTGACATATCTCAGGCAAGGAAAGGGAATGATAAAGAGATACAAGAGGATTGAGAGCAGAGAGAGAGTGTTGTAAGAAGGGACTGGTGGAGAAGAGTATTGGTTTGGTCTGAGGTGGGACTGAAGAAGGTCTTGTGACAAATGAGTGCAGCCAAGCTCAGCCAGAGGAGGCAACAGAAATGGACATGGAGACATAGCCAAATCTAACGGAAAAACACTCAGTCAAACATGGCTGTAGCAAGAGCCTCTGAGCAAGCAACAACTGCACATCTTCATCCTCCTTATCAGCCCCCAGAAAGGTTCTCTGCACCTGGTCCTGCACCAGCTACTCTGGGCTCCAGGAACTGCAGCCCACCTGTGGCCCCCTTCACCCATCACTCCATTTCTTCTGCCTTTGTAAAAAAGAGAATTGGCAGGACCCCAAATCCTTGCAACTAACACCAGCTGCTGCCACAGTGCTTCATACCCAGCCAGACAGCCTACTGAACAGAAAGGGCTGTTTGCTGATGTGTGAGGCTCTTCTGCAGCCGTGTGACTAAAGTCCTCTGTACCCTTGGCACAACTTGTCACCATGTCCGTTTGCACAAACTTGTATGTGTTATCACACCATGGTAGCTTTCACTACCAACTGTTCTTTCAGAACAATTGAAATCATGGTTTCCTTCCTCATAAAGTCTCTTTCCTCCCACTGGCCCTGCAATGGGGCTATTTGTGCAATATATGGCAAACCTTGGCTGGGGAGAAGGGACCTGCCCAGGCCTGCAGGGCCCTTAATGGGAGGATGATGCTGAGAGTGAGTACAACCAAAGTAAAGTCACCAAATTTGGCCACTCAGTCACCTGCAGTAGCCTGACACCTACTGTTACGTTGGGCATTTAGACACGCAAGCAAATTATACAGAGGACATGAATAACGTATTTCTGAGTACTCACTGAAGCCAGCACATCTGAGGAGCATCTTATGTGGTCTTGCAGGTCTCTGAATCCCTGCTCTTCTTTGCCTTTGCAGATGCTTCTTGGTGGAGTAAAGTTTCCAGTCAGTGCCTGTCACTTCATTCCTCAGAATACATGTACTGTTCTTTTCTACCAGTGATACTTAAATAGTATCAACCTGCAATCCCAATATCCCATAAAAATCATTCATTAGCCGTGGTAACAGAGGACAACACCTTCTTAGAAGAAGGAGAAGACTGATGATCACCAATGTTCATATTAGCTATCCTGGCAATGGAGATTGTTACATTAAAGAGAACAGATGATAATTTCTGAATGTCTCCAGATCAAGCTCATTGTGCCATGTTGAAATTAGGCTGAAGCACAATAAAAAAAAATAGCTGTTTCTTTAGTCGACCACTGAGGAAGAGTTTGGAGTGCAGCTAAGAGGAATGGGGTGCTCTCTTGTGTTCCCATGCAGTCCTAACCAAGTGGTGTGGTAGTAGCAGAGTACACCATTACTCACCTGTCCAACAGGCAGCCTGCAAAGATGAAGTTGGCTGGCACTAACCATTTGTAGCTGAACCTGTGGGTTTCATGGCCAAGTGGCGGCCAACTGTTTCTGAATGGACAACTGCCACCTCCGCTGTTGATCCCAAGAACTGGTTCACAGTTCACAGCCTCTTTGATGGACAACATAGCCCCTCCTAAGGTGAGTATTTCTCCATGAAGTTTCATTGGAAAGGTCCTCTATCCTCTTCCCCTCTCTTATCTGCTGTTGCTGATATTGCTGCAGCAAGCTGTAGCCAATACAGGCAGTGGTGAAGCTGGGATGTGGCTCACCAAGCCACAGCCAGCCAGAAGAGCAGGTAAAATGCATGGGCAGAAGCCACTGCCAGCAACCAGTGAGCAGCAACCTTGCACATGGAGCTGTCTTGGTGACAGATTAGGATTTTGCAAAGTTCCCATCCTGGAGAAGCAGGAGAACATGGGATGGCAGATAGGGCTTGCAGGGGCTGATCTGCCAGATCTGCAGTGTGAACTGTCCTGGCTATTTTCTCTTTCATATTCTGTTGGTACCATATGAGAGGCTCCATATGAATTTGGACAGCATTCCTTCAATGCCACGTGATGTATTTTTGCATTAATGCCATGAGGGTTACCTCAGGAATCATAGAATCTCTAGAGTTGGAAAAGACATCTAAGATCATCAAGTCCAAATGCAAGAACTTTCTTTCTTTCTTAAAGAAATACATGTTTTGTGGCAGAGTGCAGGGAGTGGAAGTATCTCAGGTCTGCAAGTGGGCTGTTACTTGGAAAACCCACTGGGTTTTTTTCCTATGGGAATGCACTGGGCAAGACAAGCTTGGTTCCTCTGCAGTGGTTCTGACCTCCTGGCAAGTTAGTACTCAGGGTATTAAGTAGTGCCACTGGATTTGTTTACTTATAAGCCTGTCCAGATGTGAAATCTGTGTGAAAAGACAACACATAGTTAAAGCTGATTTTACTGGCATAGCTCAGTGGTCACAGGAGCCTCATAAAAGAGGAAAATTCTAGTTTCCTCTTCAGGTTAATCAGTGCATCTGAAAGCCAATCTTCATCCAGCTTCTGCTCTTTTTGTCCATCTAAACAACTGCTTTATGGCTGCATAGAGAACTCCTAAGCATGTTTTGGTGTTGCCATTTCCTTTCATCTTCAGGATTTGCTGGGTCATGGAGTCCCCTTTCATGCTGCCATGGCATGTGTACATAACAGCTAGAGGTGCCTTGGAGGGCAACAACAGGGATGGACCTTAAATAACCTGGCTCTAATCCAGAAGAAATGGACAATCCACCTCAAAGCCTGTGCAAAGGCATGGGTGAGAAGTCACATGCTGGTCAAAGCCTGCTGGAGTCATCGGTTGGGCAAGCCAAGCTCTGTGAGCCAGTGTCACTGTGTGGAGGTGGCACAGACATGCATTGTGTGCCAAAGCAGGCACTCTGGCATGACTCCATATGCTCCTGGCTTGCTTGCTCCCTCCTACACCAGCGTAGGAAGTTTTCTCCCCAGCCCTTCCCTAATTGCTCATTCCTGGACCCTGGCCACTGTTTGCTGCTTCCAGTGCCTCTGGTGCAACTACCTGCAGAACTGCACTGTGAAATGAGCTGAATTAAAGACCACTGAGGGCAGCCAAGGTTTGTGGTTCCTTCTGAAGGGTTGATTTAAACCTCAGTCATGTTAGCAGCTTGTTTATGTTTGCTTCAGCTCAGGAAGCAGGGGATGATAGCACAAGGGGACAGGATGGATGGGAACATCTTCAAATGGCTTTGCTGCCAGAGCTGGCAAAGCAACATCCCTACACATCAGCTCTGCTAGAAGTTCACTCTACTCCTCTCAGGCTCTCACCACTTTGCTGGCAGATTCTTACATTGCTTTAAGGAGTTCCATTTCCCTTCAGGGAATAAATGGTTCACATAGTTTGGCATTTCTGTCATGGCGTATGTGGGACTATCATTAACATTAACAGGAATGACACATCCATCCAGCAGAGAATAATCTGCTTAATGGCTAAATAGGAAAGCTGTGTAGATTAAATTGCAGGCAGCTAGTCAGCTCTGTGATGTAGTTTTCCCTATGATAAAATTGAGACTCATTTCAAAACAGGAGATTAATTTTCCCTCTTTTTATTCAATGGGTGCCATAAATACAAACCTGCCCCTTGACAACCCATAGAAGTCTCTGCTGTGATGTATTTATAGGAGCTGACATGCCATAGATGCTTTAATATAGAACCTGCTTCTGGCTTTGTTGGGCTAATGGCTTCTGAAATGACAGATAGCCTGGGACATTTGCCCACAGCTCGCACCTGGTGCCAACTCATGAACAGCTTTTACAGGCTGAACTTGAGCATTTTTCTGATGAAAAGGTGGGAGACAAGGTAATTTGAAAGAAGGCTGAAAAAATGCAGGTGGATGATGACTACTTGATTTGAAGAGATGTAACTTGCCACCAAGTATTTAGTTATTCTCAAGAAGAAGGTAAAATCTGGATACATTTCATCAGAAAATTCAGACCAATTGTACTTAAGCCCATGCTATTCTTTCAATAACTAAAGTTCTGGATACAAATCTTACATGAACAATTTTACATAAACAAGGCTAGGAATTCTTTGCCATGCATTATAATATATGAAATTGAAATACAGCTAGAGAAAATGGGAACTAAGGGAGAGTCACTGGGTATCCAACAGCAGCAAAGCTTAGGGCTACCACTTGTACTGCTGCCTTCTCCATTACACATTCAGCAATTTGGTAGATATAAAGCAGTTACTGCTTTTCAGTCCTTAGAGTACATTTGACACTGCAGTGCCCATGCAGATTCTGGAGAGTATGAGCAATAGGCAGCCTCTGTGCGCACAGGGCGATAGCACATGGATAGCATGCACAGCCCTGGAGGAGGTCTAGCTCAAGTGGGACTTCATTCTACGTTTGGCCACTCATTTCTCTCCAGCCCTGCTCTCTTGGTTGTGCCAGTGAGACTATTTGTCAGGACAAACAATGAACAGACTGAAGACTTGATTTGTGTCAAAGCCAACTTCCTATACAGATGAGGTTATTTCTAACCCAGGCTGGTTCACCTTTGACCCTAAGTCAGGAGCTGATGAAGTAAGAAGCGGATGTTTCTAAGGGGCAAGGAATAGCAAGGAAAGAAGCGACTGCTGAAAGGAATGTGAGTCAAATGACTGTCTTAGATGGTGATGTGTCTCTTCTCTTGTATCTGCTTCACTGCTGTTTGGCTATGGACCAGGATGTTCATCACAAGCTGCAGTTAATCCTGAAGTGCTGGTTGAGGTTACACCTAAACAACAATGAATGTTCAAGTACTTGAATCTACAGCTGCGTTAATGAACAAATAATCAGATATCATTAAAAGTAGAAGAACAGAATTGAAACACCTTTTGATTTTCTTGAGGTCACAAAAGTAGCTGAAGAAATCAGAATAAAGTGTGTTTCCTTCCCTACAAATTCCCACAGCACCCTCCTCGTCATTGCCACTGGATAAGCACTTCCCTAACTGCTGGCCATTAAGCAGCTCTCAGCTGCTAAAAAGCTTCTCTGACCCTTCTCCCAACAAATCTGCAAACCTGGGGGATCCATCAGACTTCCTCCCAGCTCAGGCTTCTTCCCATCTCAGCTCTGGTTAACTTGAAACGTACCAGGCTCATACAGAAGTGCAGGGAAACCACAAGCCAAAGGAGTATCATCCTTGATATTTTGTTTAAACAACAGTTTCCCATATAAGTCATGTATGCTACAGCTGTATGTGCTGCAGTCCAATAATTAACAGCTTGTTGATTATGTCTGGGGTGGATAAGAAATGCATTGTGTCCTGTCTTCTCCTCTCCCTATCCCAAAAAAGTAGGTACTGTAACTGGCTCTCAGGGCTGTCATTGCCTCCTAATGTGGGCTATCCTCAGCAGAAGTTACATTGAAAGGGTATGAAAAACCACTGCAAGGGAATAGCTTAGTCCTCTCTCTGGCCCCTTGCCTCTGTCTTTGCAGCCTCTGACATCCCATGGGGAAAAAAGCTGCAGCATAACTTTTTCCCTCTTTCCCCTCATCCTTACTGTTCCTGGGGGAGTGAGGAGGGAAGCTGAAGCCAGGGTGGTCCCATCCAGCCTCCCCACAGCTGCCACAGCTGCAGCCCTTCACTCTAAAGGGGCAAAGCTGCTGAACGCTGCAGTGTGAAGCCAGGAGAATGGAGAAATTGGTGCCTTGCAACATTTTGTATCAATATACAAGCTCTTTCTTCCTTATTTTCCTGAAAATGTAATTTCAAAAGCTACCACTTCTGTCATCACTTTTGAAATAAATTATACTTTCCTGCCTGGAATCAAGAGAAGAATGCTTACCCACAAAGCAGAGGCTCTTTAGAGCTTCAGACTTTGAAGTGGTTTTTCTTAACACAAGCAACAGGCAGCATTCATAAAAACCTTAGCACAGGATCAAGCTGAGAAAATTAATATTCTGCTGCTTAAGAGTACTAGCCTGTGCAAATTCATACTAGCTTCTGCATCTGCTTAGTACAATTTGAAAAGATGAAGAGGGGAAATCTTATGAAGAAGGAATGGGGTTTAACCTGGTAGATGCACTGTATATAGGGGAGTTTCACAGATATTGCTCCTCATTCCCAGAAGAGAAGGAGCTCAGGGCTGCAGATGGCTTTGGGCAGTTTGTAATTGCAAGAGATCATATTTTATTTTTCACTTGTGGCCAAGTCAGCTGCAATATTAAAAAATGACCATGGTCAAAATCAGTGCTGGACACGGCCATGATATGGGAGTAGAAACCATGCCACAGTACATCTGCTCCCCTGGCACAATGCCCAGCACATTAGCCAGCAGTGTTGGGGAAGAGGAGGGGAGAGGAGAACGAGCTGCAGCCTCCAGAGGCTTCCTTGTTCTGGCAGTGAGTCTATCTCAGGCAAAATCTTCCCGTGTTGGGTGAGTTTGTGCATCCCTATGTAGCACATGCTTAAATGTGATTAAATGTTTTCCTGAATAGGGCCAATCTCAAATGTAGATTCACAGGCTTTTGTCCTGAGCTCTGACCTGGGATCCATGAAAGAGCAAGGCGTAAGATGCTCAAGGGAGCATGTGGGGAGACGCAGTTACCAGCCTTGCCAGCCTGTGCAGGAGTATAGAGAGGCAGCCAAGCAGTATCATGAGGTCAGTCTGGGAGCTTCCCTGAGGATGCCCTGGGGTTGGCAGCCAGAGCAGCAGGTCCCTACTTTTCTGAGTAACAGCTTGTGTTTGCAGCAAGGAAGCAGATCCCACTGCCTCATCCCACTTGCCCTACCAGCTGCTGGAGACTGCAGCAAGGGGAATCCCAAAGGCAATGATTTGGGGTCAAAAATCTCCTGACCCCTACCAGCCTCTTTCTAGAGCTCTGCAAGCTCTCACATATGCTGACAATCCCCAGGGGATGTTAACTGTAGGATGGGTTTGAGTCTTGTAGTAGAAGTGCTCAGGGACCTATTTCTTTGTCTGGATTTCTCTGCTGCCACCACAGAGGGGTACTGATCTCTGCCTGGGAGCCCTGTGTGCAGTCACTGTGTCAATATTTAATCATGTTAATTAGTAACAGGCTGGGTAGCTCAGGAATTCATAACTCAGCATTTACCTCATTCACCTCACCCATCTTTTGGGCATGTAAGGGATATGTCCATGGCAGAGAGAAGCAGAGGCTTGCAGAAGTGTAGCTGCCCCATGCTTTTTGGTAAACATTTTATTTATAGGCTTTCACAAATCCTTTTGTTCTGGTGACACACGATGCTGTGAACCCAGGAAGAGAGGAACTGCATTCCAGGTCAAAGGAAATTCTTTTTGTACACAACCCATGGGCAGCTGCCTTTTGCTACTGGTGTTTTAAGGCTTTTAAATACCACAGACTGGTGGCGGAGCAGAACGCTTCCTCTTTGCCCTGAAAACTAGAGTAAAGCAAGACCATGCTTGCTTCCTGTAGCTCTATACCCACGCTGTAGCAGAGTAGGACATGTATCCAGTTAATCTGTCAATGTCCTGCACTTCTCCCAAAGGCACCAGCTACCAGGAGTGGGTGCTCTCCGTTTTGAGGCATAAGGTACTAGGGCTAACTGCTTCTGAAATCTTTAGGATTTTTTATTCAAGAGAGTTATAATTTAAGCTCTCCTCGGAGACATCATAAATAAGATCTAAGGCTGCCTGCTTTCCAACAGGGCAGAAGGACTCCCACTCATGGTGTACATGAGCTATGGCTCCAGGACATATCCATTCTTTGTCTGTGAAAGTTCAAGATAATAGGTGTAGTAAAATGAATTAATACGTGTAGTAAAATCAGAGCCAAATGCAAAGAGTTGCAAAGGGAGTGGTCAATAAAATGGCAGATAATACCGATAAATGTTTCTGTGACTATTTGGCTTGTAAAAGAGGAAGTACAGAGGAGGATTCTAAGGTCTGTAAAGTCATGAGTGATGTGAAGGAAGAGAACAGAAAAAAGGTTTTGACTCTCTCTTCTGATACAGGAGGTAGGGACATAAAACTAGTAGAAGGTTCAATTTAGTTCTTTACCCAAAATGTACTGAAGTGATGGAATGTATTACTTAACATAGGATGTGGGTGCCCAAAGTTTAGCTCAATTAGGCAAATTTGTGGAAAAACAGATTTCTGGAGGGGCCAGAAATGGCTGTAATGCCCCCTGCCTTCTCCCCCAGCCCCTTCTCTTTTTAGCCTATTTTCCCTTTAATAACAGAGGACAAGTTGCACGTAGCCATCAGCACTTACTACATACTTACTGCACAACAGGAGACAAGTTGCTGGGTCACTGTTCCCTCTTCATCTATGCTTATCCTTTCATATCTTCATCAGGGCACTGATCACACCACACCATGTCTCTAGGATATATGAGTGATAGGAGATACAGGTTTGAGTTGGCCACACCACTCACCAGTCTCAGTCCTCTGCAGAAATATGGATCAAAGTCAGGAAAGTACTAACAGCAATGCTCCAAGACTCAGGGTAAACTGTGCTCCTGCTATGTCAGAGTGCAAATAGTGCAAAATATTGCAAATACAGAGCAATTATCCTTTCTCCTGCCCAGAGGTGTTGTCCTGTGCGACCACAGACTGTCTATGACACTGTGGGGTAGTGAAGGGAGCAGCAAGGCAAGGACTATCCATCAGGGCCCAGTGCAAAGGGAACCAGCTACTTGATTCTCTCTCCTTACATTTCTGTACAGAGCTGTCATCTCTGTGATGCCTAGTGAGATCCACCTACCACTATAGCACCAGCCTACCACTGCCTCACACCACTCGGGAGATACTCAAGATGCCATTAGCGCCTTTCTCTGATGCCTGTGTGTACATGCCAGTGTGTCTGCATTAACTATAGCCACGTAAACACCTATGCATGTATTTTTACATGAATAAAAACAACAATTTTGAGTCTGCTGTTTTCCAAGCGGATGAGGATTTGGAAAGGCCCTTTTCTTCCCAAAGGAGGCGATTAGGTAGTCTACCTATTTTAATAAGGGTGATATCCTGTTCTGCCACTGGTGAGTGAGGATGACTGCTGCAACAGCCAAGCGGTGCAGCCAGCGAGCATTTGGCTTAATCACTTTTTGACAGGACCTGGTTTCTGTGGATATTCATAAATAATTATGCTGAGTGCACGGGACCTGGCTCATTGCTGCAGACCCACAACAAAACAGAAAACAAAACCCCAACCAAATCCCAAACAGTTTCTAATTATTGGTGTGAAGATTCTTACTAAATCAGAGTTCAGATCAGAGCTTCTTGTTCATGCTGCAGAGGAGAGGGTATGGCACTACCATCCCTGGGGACTCTTCAGTGACACAGAGAGGGAGGTTGGAATATCTGGAGGCTCGATGAGCACGGATGGCAGGAGGTGAGTGAATAGGGAGCTTCGCTTGGAGGGTGACAGCTGCGAGGCTCCATGTCCCCTCTGCTCCTGACAGCAGTGCCTCCTAGAGCTATTGTTTCTCTGCAGCCAAGATGACAGCCTTGTGTGTCTTTTCACCAGGGTACGCCTTCCTTCCAGGCATAGATGCTGTGCACATGGCATTGAGTATTGTCAGAACCTCACAAACAGTGGGCCATTAAGGAAAAACAACAGGTGGTTTTCTTCAAACCCGGACTTTCTCATTTCCAAGCAATGTGGCTTTCAATGAGAGCAGCTTACCTGGCTCCAAATAGTCAAAAAATATGGCCCGTGCTGGCGACAATTAGAAAAAAAAGTTGCCTTCTCAGTGCAAATGGCAATTGGTAACACGGGATCAATATGCCCAGAGCTTCCCGGGTCCTGCTTTCTCATTGCCCACTGTGTGCATCAGTGACGTCCTTCCTGCACTCCGACCCTGCGAGGTGCAGTCACCTGCACAGAAAGCTAACGCAGGCTGCAACACCACGTTGTGGAAGGACTTTGGGAAATTTATTTTTCAGAAGTGAGAACGCTAGCTTAATGGTGCATACGCAGCGCATGAAAGAATGCGAAACACTTTTTCCTTTCTGAGCCTTCTTAAACAGCTTGGTTGGCCCCCCCTTGTGGGGGCTCCAAGGTTGTCTGTGAAAATGTTATCTCTTCAGGGAGTTAACTGCTCTGCAAGGCCAAAGAAGGAGAGACATCCAAGCTGTTTGCAGGGAAAATGAAAAGGATGCCTCTTTCAGGCAGGAAAGACCTCTAAGCAAAATGAAGCCTAAAGCTCCTCACATTAATCTCGCGGAAAAAATGGATTTCTGCACTTACACACCAAATTGTTGTGGCTTCTCTGAATTAAGTGCTGCACCCCCTGACCCAGTGTTGTGTCAGTGAGGGGTGGAGGGAGCTCTGTACTGCTGACACTTGCTTTCTCATGTTTTTTCCCTGCTTTTCATACAGTTCTGTAAAAGCAATCTCCTCTTATCTGTTCCCACCCCTGCCTCTGATCTGGAGGGGAACTGCACAAGCCACTTTACTTCTGTAGCTCTTGGTATTCCAACCCACCAGAAAAAGCAGGAAGGCCTAAGGGTGACAGTTCCCATTCAACATGCATGGATGATAACACAGTGTGGTGAAAAAGGGGAGACACTTGATTTCACAGGTAAGTGTCATCCACTAGACACTGTGAGCGCTACAGAGCTGCCAGAGTCCTGTATTTGCCATCTAATGGTGCACCAAAACAAAAGCAGTTGATATATTTCAGCAGTTTGAGGGAAATCAATGACCCAGGTGGGGTAGGGGTGTCTAAATAACACCACCGGTAAGGAAAGACTGTACAAATGGGCCGTGCTCAGCGAGACCATAAAGGAAAACAGAAGATTAAGAATTAGGACTTCAGCCCTCAAACATGCTGCTGCTCATGTGCAGGGAATAGTCTTTCTGCTACAGGCAGGACAAGGAGAAATGAACTTAAACTGCATCAAGAGGGACTTAGACCAGAAAGTAAAGTTTCCTGACTCTAGACATTGTGAGACACTGGATGAGAGTGCTTATTGAGTCTTTGTCACTGAAGGTTTTCAAGAGCAGATTAAGAAAATGCCTGTCAAAAAATGGTGTCCTTCTAATTGATTCTGCCTTGGAGCAGAAGTATAGACTAGGTGGATACTAAAGGCTCAAGGCAGTCCTATTTCCTGAGGTGCTTTTAGATATGCTGATGAGCTAAATAGTTCATAAGAGCCAGGTATTTGTTATTAATACCTAGCATAGCTGGTGTGTTTAGTATAGTCTTAATCATGGTCTGGCTAGAAAGAGAAGCTTCCCTTTCAGTCAACTGGAAATGTTTCAAGCAAATTATCTGCATTAAAAATGCTATTCATTATATGTATTATAAAAGCAGAGTATTCTTCAGGTTGCCAGCCACACGGCTTCAGAACACAGAGCACATGAATTCCCTGGCTCACACATGTGACCTGTGTCCCCATGCACTCCTTAAGTTACCAAAGATCCGTGATTTATGACAATAAACAGCCTTGACTGGACTCGACCAGGTTGGAAATGCTCACATGTACAGGTAAGACTGATATCAGATAGGGTCGGGAATCCCCAGCACAAGCTGGAACAAGCACAGGGACACTCTGCTCTGGAGATTTCCAGTAACTTTCCAGTACAGCATGAGCTAGCCTGGCTTGGTGTCTACTGTGCTCACCAAAATCACAAAGGTCCAAATGAGGCAACATGCTAAAACCTACACACATGAAAAACTGAAGAACGAAAAGAAAGAAATACACGCGGGGCACTGCAAAGCCATCCATCCACTTTTAGTGCCAGCCTGTTCCACCCATGTGTATGGGCCTTGCAGGAGTGCCATACACCACTGCAGGGGAAATTACCTTCCATGCTGGTGATGCAGAAAGAAGAAAGCTGTATCTCCAAACCCGTGCTGTGAGTAGGATGGTGCTAAGCTCTGCCCTAAGTCTCCCTTTGTTGGAAGCGCCCTGGCAGGATGGATCAGGCATTCTGTGGCAACCCAATTTAAATATGAAAACATACAGAGTAAGTATGAAAATTAATGCACAATTCAGAGCCCTCTGTACTGGTCTGGAGCTTGCTTTTGACAGGCTTACACTAAGAAGCAATTAACTTTGCAAACGACCCAATTGTACCAAGAAAGCAAGGCAAAAATTTTCTATCTGATGTCCATTTCAGGCAACTTCAGTTCTTTTACACTATTTCAATCAAGTCTATTTTTCTCCTGCTATTATTGTGGTTTTCTCCAAAACATTGCACAACCTTGAAGTTCCTAGCTTTTGGAGATTTTGGGAGGATATGAATTAACTCATTAGCAGGAGCAAAATAATCACTGAATTAAATAATTTGCATAGACATTTAAATGGCTACTTTAGGCTGCAAAGCCCTTCTCTCCCTAAAAGTAGTAGAATAGTTTCCTTTTGAAGTTACTGCATGAAACTGTCTCACGCTTTAGAGAACAATTTGCTGGCAATTTGTATTGAGTTTTCTTCATGTGATGATGGTTAGTTTGAAAACAACAGAGGTAAAACTTCACCAAATGCCTGTTCCCACTCCTCCCACTCACTAGGTCATGAGCTACTCTCTTGCTGAAAGCTTTAGCTGGTTTCAGTTTTGACAGTCCAGTTTTTCAGCAAGGTATGGAGGCTTTTGCACTTGCCAGTCAAACATAGAAATAACATGAGTATAAGCCTTTGGTAAAGGAAAGGAGATAGTTGCATTAATTAGCTGCCAGAATGGAAATTTACCAAAGGTGTGTCTGTCTGACTCAGCACCACGTTGCTTTGTGCCATGGACATGCAAAGCCTGCACCGGCACTCAAAGCTGGCACACTAGTTTATTGTGTAAAGGGGGGAAATAATAGAAAAGTCAATAGAAATCTTAGACTCCTCCTGCTGCTGGAAGCCCTGGCTGCTGCAGCACAGGATAAGCTCTGCTTTGATCATGGCATATTGGGATGAACCTCTCTGCCTTGATGATGGTGCACTGAGAAGAGCCTCTCTGAGCAGCTCTGAGTTCACTAGTGCACCTCCAGGGTGGTGCTCATGATAGGGATTCATCAGTTGCTGATGTGCTCCAATGCCCTTATCCCATAAATAAAACTGCAGTTCCCAAATAGATGCATGCAATATTTCCAGTAGATAAAATATATACTTATGCCCATTGAATTAATTAAAAAATAAATAAAAAACCATTGAAAAATAAGGCATTGATACTTGTGCATTGCTTATCCTGTTGATGATATACATCATGATTAAGGAGAAAAAGCAGAGCATCCTGTACACCTGGATGGTCACGGTACTTCACACTGTTGGCTGGTTAGCAGACACAATTTGCTCAGTATACATGGGAAAGCAGCAAACATGCAAATTGCTTCTCATACAATAATCATAATCCTTGTACAACCATTTCTGGGTCCCACACAACACACAGAGAAACAGCTAAGCAAGCAGTCAGCTGTCCATATGAGCATGAACAATGTCAAGGAAAAATAAAAATAAAAATAAAACAACAGCAACGCTCAAAGCTCCGCACACACAAGGGCACTGAGATCAGGCAGCTCTGCTGAACTGAAGAGCCTTTCATGCTACTTCATGTGTGCGTGTGAACTGCACCCCTGCGAATTGCTAACTTGTCCTTTTGGAGCGAGTTAGATAAATGAGATTCCAATATCAGAGCTAATGCTCCTTTGAAGTGTCGCTTTGCCTTTGTGTGCCTCTGTTTCTGCATTATCAAAATGTCGTCCACAAAGCTTTATTATCACTGATAACGTAGAACTGAGAAGCAAAATTTTCTATTCAAGGATTGAGCAGTTAAAAAAAAAAGCAATACTTCCCTGTATACTGGAAAATCAAATAGAAGACTCCAGGGCAGAAGGGCTAATTAAAAAAAAAAAAAAAAAAAAAAAAAAAGCCTGCTTTACTATGAAAACCCTTGAGGGGAGATAAAAGCTTAAGGGAGGTGCATGCTTGAATAATAAAGCCTTAATGAGTTTGATTCCATGTCCAATACAAAGCATTGATTCTGGCTGCTTGATGAAGTTAGCTATTTGATAAAAAAAAATGTAACTTAAATAGACACTGCCCACTAAGATCACTCTGTTGGAGAAGTCTGTATTGCTGTCACAAGTAAAAACTAATTTATTTTTTTTTTAAGAAAAAAAGACAAAAGAAAAAAAAGTCCTTTGGACAATCACCTTACTTCATACAGCTGACAGAATTAGTTGAATATCTTAGTTTCTTTCTTTGCTGTGTCCACTCCTTCCTTATTTTGTTTGGTCTCTCAGCAGCTCATAAGAGAAGAAGACAGCTGGAGAAGTATAGTTTATAAAAAAACCGAACATGATAATGTGACTGTAAAACTGCAGCAAAATATAGAAACTGGCTGGATAGAAGTCAGGGACTGGAGGCATTTCCATGGTATTTTAAACACTTTGCTTGAAAACGGGTTATTTCCACTTTGAGAGTCCCCACTTAAGTAGGCAGGAATCAGACACGTCATTCTCAGGGTGAATGTATTGTTTTATTTACACAGGGCAGAACAGGAGTTCGACTGGGCCACTGACACACCTTAAGATATTAAGAATAGTACTTGACTAGTCTTAATATCTTGAGGCGTTATCTGAATTTGACGTTTGAACTTCCTTTGTAGTAAAAGGCAATAGCCTGAGTCATCTCACCCCAATGCAGACATTTTAGAAGAGGGCAGATGACTCATGTCTTACAAGTACCTACTTCACTGATGATAAAGGCCAGCTCAGATGGAAACATCTGATGTCAGGTGAGATGACTCCCACCTCAACTGGCAAGACTACTGATGCAAAACCTGAAGTTAGACAAAGAACAAAAGACACAGGCTGCTCAGCACCTGTATGATGCGTTATCCTAACTGGGGACTTGATGAGAAATCTGATTGCCTTCTCACATCAATGTGCACCAGCTGGAGAGGACAGACACCATTAATTCAGAGCTCTTTTGGTGTGCTTCTGCCTCAAAGAAAGGACCTCCTGGGTCAGTTTAGCAGAGGCGAGGTTGTGAGGTAAACCCTGTGGCCCAGGCTATGCAATTGTTCAGACTAGCAGCGGTAGCAGTTAATTTTATCCCGAGCGTCTGTGAGAACCGTGACAGCAAACTGTCATCAAGGCTTTCATAATTAAGATGGAACTGACCTTTTTCAAACCCACCTGTCTTCAGTCATCCTGCCTTGTCCTTTCCAGACTATGACAAATGGTGAGAGTGGCCACTGGCTCATCCACAGCTGGTGAGATCCAACAGCAAGGATCACTGAGGAGATCATCCAGAAACTCCTGTTTCTTGGTGACTGTAACAACATCACAGGCTTAGGAGGCAACCTTCGTAGCATCAACCAGCTGCTCAGCCTAATCATAAATATAGAAAAGGACCATTTTCCTACAGAGTCCTAAATCTCCTGAGTGGCCAGGGCCAGTGGTCATCAGGTTTATCAGTCTTGGCACCATCCCTTCAAATCAGAAGTTAATGCTGCAGTTCAAAAGCAAATCTGTCATTTAGTCATCTACAAAGTTGTCTTTGGAATGAATGATTGAGGGCTCAGCCAAAATGACTGCATGTCTGACGCATGTTATTCCTGCTCTCCTCCCTAGATAGTAATTTTGAACCTTGTAGAGTTGCCTAACCTAGCTTCTGCAAATGCTGCTGCCCTTTCTGGGTTCTGGAAATGCGCTACGTGAACATGTCATTGGCACTGACACTCTGTCTCGTAACAGTTTCCTCAGTGGCACAACCTGATTAAGATCTGAATAGCATGCTTTCAGTGGGGGTGGGCGACTCTGTTTCACAGCTATTAGCTTAGGGCAAAGAACTGCTAAGGGCCAAGATAGTGCTTTCAGGATACCCTGAAATGACTCTGCAGAACCAGTCAAAATTAGTAACTGGGCAAATCTTTGGACACTGACAAATCTGTGACCAGAGATTTTGAGGCCAGCCAGGAAAGCAGAAGAGAGGAGAGAGTGCTTAAAGAGAATCAGCCATTTTTGCAGACATTCAAAATTCACATGCCCATCTTGTAGCTCTGCACATTCCTTGCAGACTGGTGAATTTTCATGTGACTGCATGAAGAGTTGATGCAGTGGCTAAATTAGCTACAATCTATCAAGGAAATGGGCAGTATAACAATATCCATTAATCATAACAGTACTTGTTTGTTTCTGAAACAAACCTGTTTTAACCACTCAAACGTCTGAAGGAAATTCTGCTGTTAGATCTTGCCATCATTACAAAGTAGATCCTGGTGCTGAAGCTCACTGCAGTTGTTGACTCAGGTCAGCACATTGCTCTATCAGCAGGAGAACAAATGGATATTGAATTCCTACATATTTGTGTGCTATTTCCCCTCATATTTCTCCAGCTATGCCCCACACAGCATTCCCAGCTTCCGTCCAGGACATCTGATAAAGTAACAAGGTCTTAGTGCTTTACCTTCTGAGTTCATGCACTGAAGGAAACTAGGATTGCAGAGATCTGATCCCTAAATCACTATAGGTTTCATATAGGTTGAAATTTCACCACTTGTGGAAGAAGGGCAGGACAAAGGGAAGGGACGTGGTATATGATTTTGCACTACTGCAGAATCTGATACAGTACAAGCAACACTGTAGACACAAAGGCTTTGCCTCAGAGACCAGAGGAGGAAAGGAATTGTGTATCAAATTGTCTTTTTTTTTTTAATATCAGCAACAAGTGTTTTGAAATTCTCTCATTTAAAACCTCTTTGGCATATTTCAGGCTTGGTGGTGGTGTTCAGTGTTGAACTCAACTCTCAGTTTGCTCCATCCCTGGCAACTACTGGGTCCCACTTACATGCCAGTGACTGCACCTACTTGAACAAAAGGGTTAGAGATCTAACTTGCCAAGTCCTACATTGCTTTAGTTCAGGGGCTATCAATTTTTATGAGCACTCACAGCTTGTTTGGATCATTTTTCTTGTTACTATGGAAGTTCTCAAATAGCGATATTATTACTTATATCCATCAGGTCCCTCATCAATCCAAATCCTCCCCTCTAACAAAAACAAACAAAGAAACAAAGAAACAAACAAAAACACACAAAAAAACCCCAAACCCAAACCTCCTGAGGGAGGAGGTTGCTTCTGAGTCACTGGCAGAACAGCTTGTTCTCTTGTCTCATGAGTTCCCCAGAATATCTGGTCTTTACTTCCCCCTTTTTCTGTTTTTATGAGTCCTCTCTTGGATTAGAATCAGCTGCCAGAGTCCTGTAAGATGGTAATAAATGAAGAAGAACATCTGGGTATTTCTCTTAGAGCTGCCAATAAATATCAGTATTGGGTAAATGACCTAGTGCTTGTTCACACTGCCAAGTAGCATTGAACTTGAGTTTAAGGCATCTTTCAACAAAGAAAAGCAAAATTATAGATCTATCCTTATTTTCGTGATTTGAAGGCTATTGGCCTGAAGTGATTAAGCATTGAAATGTGTCTGTTATAACACGGCATGATAGCCAGCCATTCGATGACCTAGCTAATGAGGAAAGATGATCTCAGTCTGTTTATGAGCAGCAAAATGCTTCCAGCAGTGTCCAGATGGCAAAACAACTTGGTGTGTGGTAGCATTTCACTTCCACATGACTGGGTGAAATCCTGTGTGAGAGACAACAATGCTGAGCCTGAGTCCTGGAAATCTTCACACATGTGCTAGCCACTATCAGCAGACAGGCAGTGCCACCTGAATCGAGAACAAACCTTTGGCCTCACCTCTAAATGCAGTAGCCAGGCTTGTGGTTGCCTAAAGAGACAAGTTGCATTCAAAAGCTTCTTGCTGCTTCAATACGAGGAACACGGTGGGCCCCTGCTGTTGTGATGCAAAATCTTGCCATTTTCTTGTGACAGTGATGAGCATCTCTAATGAACATCAGAGTTGCTCCCCTCCTTAGATGAAGGCAAAGAGCAGACATTTAGCATCACTGCTCACTTTCTGGCGAGCAGGACATTAACTCGTTGTGACATTGGGAACAGTGAGATTGGGTTTGTAGTTTTTGCTTGTTTGTTTTATTGTTTAAGTTGAGAGAACTGTAATGAGATAAAGTACCCTCTGGTAAAAGCTAATTGGATTTGAATAGCTTAATTAATGGAGACAGTCACCTACATAACCCTTCCCTTTTTTCCCAAATAATGGGGATCTGCAGTCTGCAAAGAGTCATAATCAGCACACTTTATGATACAGTGCCATAACATTATTAATGGTTGAGGTTTCCCTTCCCTTCCCGGTTATAAGCAAGAATGAAAACATCACAAAATTATGAACAACCAACTGACATCTACTATATGGTTGAAGTGCTGGTCTTTATCTGAAATGAAAACATTTTTATTTAACCTGCAGCAATTTTCTTGAGATTACCATTAACATTGATTAAGCTGATGAATTTATAGTTGTAGCATCCTGGGTCACAATTTAACAGCAGTCAAAGGAGAACATTTGTGCCACATTCTTTCTGCCTGTTGGAGCAGGAAAAAGATACAGTCGAGGTGTGACTGTTCTCAAAACTTCTACCTCCTACAGCCTTCAGCAATCACCTGATCTAGATAATGCTTAGCTGATAGTAAATTTGATAGAAGTCTTTCTCAGAATACACAAAGGATTCACAGGACAGTAGCAGAATTCCCTGTCTCTCAGGCTCCACAGGAAAGATGTATGAGAAAAGAAAGACTGCTGGTTTTAGGCAGTCAGGGTGAGAGGGGAAAACTGAGATGGGGTGGGATGCAAACACCACTACTGGCTTGGGAGGGACTTGACAGATGCAGAAAGAAATATGTTGAGATACATTTTAATGGAAGCTGTAGACTGTCCAGGATTTCCTTTCAGACTACCATCCTAAAGTATGCTCTGCCAGACGGGTACTGTGATGGACCAGGGAGCAGAGGGGCAGAATGAAGGTTATAACACTGACAGTTCTGGTGCTCAGTCATGATACTCTGCACTATTTTCGTAGTGTTAGCTGGGATGTTTCTATGAAATACAGATCTTCTGTTGGGTTTCCATAGGGCAGTTCAATGGAACCAGGACTTTAGTACTTTTCGAAGTCAGGAGCTTCAAGCTGTTGAGTCAGATGGAATGCTCTCACCTCCTGTCCATGGAGAGGTACTTCTTAGCAGAGTTGAAACAGACTTTTGTTTTGGCACTTACATATTGTTAATTGTGATCCTGACAGACTAACTCTATCACCATGCCATGAAATCAGACATAATTTCAATTGTCTTGCAAGGTTTAGAATTTTTAAGTACTCAGTGCTTATATCCTCTGTGTAGGTCTCTTTGGAGATCAGGTTTACTCTGAAGATCAAGATCAGCTCTCCTTTCAAGTGTAAAGTACAAAAAGAAACTACTGTGCAGCAAGTACAAGTGGACATCTCCTCCCACTATTTTCCCTTTGATTAAGTGACAAAGGAATCTATGCCTGAACTTCTGCCACTTGCAGGATGTCTTTTTGGCTACCCTGCTAAACTGCACAGAATACTGTGATTTGATTTTCTTCATTTCTTTTTTCAGTTATAGCAGCCTAGTAGATTGAGCAAATACTTGAATCTGGTTGTTTAGCAGATTTCTGAACCTTGTAACAGATGCTTTGTGAAAAGTCAGATTGACCTGGTGAGGTGTAATCAAGTTTTCTTAATGCTACACTAACATTTCAGACTTCTCCCAGTCTGTTGAAACTGGATCCTCCTGCAAATAAGCTCAAAATCCCTTTAACCAATGTTACACCTTTTTGAGGCAACAGACACAGCTCCTAACATATGTGAAACCTAACCTTGGCTTCTACTCGACTTTTTTTTTTCCCTCACCCAAATTTCCTTATTAATTTCCACCACCACATTTAATACATTGGTCCTGAATATCCTTAACAGAGTAAACATGTTAAATGTCTTCTGCTCTTGAAGCATCCTATCACAAAGAGGTTTTCCTTCAAAAAAACTGGTACCTTCAAATTTGATTTCTTTCCATAAATAAATCTGTTCTAATGAGGTAATTTGTGGCGAGAGTGTTTTCTGTTCTCCAAGGGTTAATCCCCTTGCAAGTCTTTTAAAGCCTTCAGAGCAATCAGTCACAGCTCCCCTGAACACACAAGGGCTGTGGTGGCACTTGGTCCTACAAACCAATCCCACACTAATGAAGCAGTAAGAGCAGACTTTTTTCTTTGTCTGAACTTTGAGAATGTGAATTTCCTTCTCACTCTCCTTAAGCAACTTGGCTTTTGACAGATTATGCAGAGAAACTTTGGCCCAGAGATAGAGTTCTCTTTCAAACAGTATCTGTACTTTATCATGAACATTTGCCTACCAAACTGCCCAGGTTTTCTGCCACAATGTGTAATCATAAAAATGGACATTCCATGCTGAGACAAGAAACCTGATTGCATTTTACGCAGAAAAGGGATTTAAGACATAAGTGGAGACTGAAGCAGCCAGCCAGATGACCAGGAATTGTACAGAGAGTTCTCAGCAGATGTCTGTTTCCCAGAGTTAACAGAAATTCTTAGGAAGCAGAAGATAATTTAGCAAAGTCTTAAGGCCTTTTTGCCTTAGAGGTCTGGAAAAATAAAAAAATAGAGCTTCTCCCACCACCTCACTCTGGGTACCTGACTCAGTAGGCACAGGGCCCAGTTTTTACTTAGAATGGGGCCTTCTATTATATCTGGTCAACAAATTTATATTACTTACCTTGCAAATTTACCATCACAGAGGCTAAAAAAATCCAATATAAATTAATTTTTCACTCAGCAGCTGCCAAAACTATCACTTTTCAAATGAAAAGTATAGGCACATGTACTTGACTATGTTTGAGTATATATAAAAATAGGTCCTATGTCTGCAAAATGTCCATTTACATAATAGCCAACTCTTTTTCTGAGAACTCATATCAGGAAATTATTAAAATAAAACACAAAGTAAATTAATAATTTAGCAATCTCATTTGTGTGAATCCACTTCATAAAATACGTGTTTGTGTGAAGGAGAAGTCAACTGACCATAAAAAACAGAGCAAAAAGACATGATCTCACTGTGGAAGGAAAGCTATTTTTAGTTGAATTTAAAAGAAATGCATTCTATTCAAGGCTTCATATCATGGTCTATTAAATCATAAGAGTCAAAACAGGTTCTGATTTAAGAAGAGATAGCATAGCAAGATGAGATGTGTCAGAAATATAGTTGTGTACCGTACACTGATGCTCTGCTTGTCTTCAGTTTGTTGGAGGCTGACCAAACGGGGAAGCTGATCATAGCCAGGAGAATCTTAAGTCTCAGGGGTCCAACAGAATAGCTCTTATATACACCAGTAGTATTTCCCTCTTGTGTCATCAACAGGGCAATTTACATTAGTTCAGAATTCTCAGGAAGTAAATCCCCTGAAGTACAGTTATAGTCACAGGGGCTGGAGGAGAGAGCAGTCTCTGAAAATTAGGCCATAAAGATCAAACTCACAAATAATATAGGCATGGACAGGGTCCCTCTCAATAGGAAATGAAGCCTGGGCAACTAAATATGTATCACAGATATGGCTCCAACTGCCGGTAACACCAATCCCTATCTCGGGATAGGGACCTTGATTAGTCGAATCTCCTCATTACCTCTGGGAATCTTGACTTGTCCCCAAGACACTCATGACATCATGAGGCCTCTTCCTGTCGCAGCCCCACATGGTTTTTTGCACTTTGGTTGCCAAAATCTGACATACAGGAGAGGCAAAGGACTTTATGTATATATAAAATATGGAAGCTATTTTTGCAGTTTAAATGCTATCTCAAACATAAAGTTTGACAGTATTTGAAGGGAAGACAGGTTTTGACTTTGTAACCCAGAATGGCAAGCCTTTGACTTCTTACAGTGAGAAGAGAAAGGTAGTGTTCAAGAAACTAAGGTTGCAATACTAAATGAGGAGTTACAGTGGCCAAGCTGGGTGTGGTCTGTGGTGATATGGTGATAATGCTCAAAGTACCAAGGAAATCTTATCAGGTGAGAGAGCTTTTTTTTTTAATCCAGAAATAGTCTTCTAGATAGCAAGCATCTAAGCAAACCCTGACACGGAGCTTATCTTTATAGTCAGTGGAGACTGGCCACCACTGGGGCAATTACCCCATCCTAAAAAAGGAGTGTAAGCTTGGTAGGCTGAATGGCTTTTGGGAGATACCTATCATTGACCACTGACTATAAATAAAGCCTATCTGCACCAGGTTAGGTTAAGTGGGGGATGCCAAACTTTTCCTCCTTAGTGTCAGGACTTCCTTCAGAAGTCTACCCTTCTGGCTACGATTTATAATTCCAGCCTGTAGTGCATGGATGAGTGCACACACATGTAGGGAAAAGAGAGCACATTGAAAAAGAGGCCTCTTTGCCCAGAGCCTTTAAAAACCATCTGAACCACAATAATATCAGTCAGGTTGTTCTCAAGCTTTCCAGTACTGGTGAGGCCCCAAGGAGTGAGGAAGGAGAGCTGAACAGCCTGCTCAAACCTATTCTTCTCTACACACTCTGAAAATGGACTTCCATACTGACAAGAAAATGATGTATTGAAATCCTTCCATCCTTCTCTCACTCTCTCTAGTGCAGCAGGCACAGGCAGGTAGATGGAGGGTCAGGCCACAACTTGCCAGCAGAGGCTCTTCTTCTGTACTCTCTCAGTGCTTAATAACAGCTTGCTCTCAATAAACTGTTCTGCTTTAACCATTCCAGCATGAACACAAACTAGTACTGCCAACCTCAAGAGGACATATAGGATATACATTTATGCTGCACTAAGAGTAGTGGAAAAATACCTAAACTGGCTTTATAGGTTATCCTTGTGTCTCTTTTCACTGCCAAGTCAGAGAAACAACTCATTGGTGCCCTACTGACAGCAGCAGGTTACTTTTCATTGGAAAAATAGATGCTTTTGGTGACTTCTCAGGGGGTTGCAGGAAAAAGCAGGAAAATGAACAGGTCCTTAATAATTGTGCTCTTGTGGTTATAACCATAGGGAGGAGGAGCTAAAAGAATCCTCGCCATGCCAAAAAACCTCAGCAACTACCCATGTTGTTCAGAAACTGGGAACCTTGTATCTAGAGAGAAGTTGAATAATGGACTCAATAGGCTTCAATTCATAATGCTTTCTCACTGAATTGCAACGCTCAGGAATGGGACTATTCTGGAAAATTCACCTAGAAGAGCCAGCATGGGGTTCCAAAGTACTCCTTTGAATAGGAGTACTTCTGAATAGTTAACAAATCCCAAGACAACAGAAGAATTGGGACAAAAAAGGAATGAACTAAGTTAACTTGATAAACATCTCAGAAGGCTTGCCTGAAATTAGTTGATGAATATATGTGCTGGTTGGTGCTGTACTTATGTCAACCTTTACTTTTCTTCTAGACTCTTCCACTTAACCCATAATAGGGGTTATATTTATTTCAGTCATACTTATGTGGCATTGCCCACAAGGCTAAAAGACATTTGATGAAGGGTAAAAGATAGAGAGAAAACCTCAATAAATCCCATTTGCAATTTCAGGGAGGAAATAAAAAGAATGACTCACTTTGAGAACAGTAAACTTTCCAAGCCACTATATCCATTTACCTGCATTTACCTGATGTAGCTGGTCATTGCTACATAATTTTACCTATGGTAGATTCTGACTTGTGGAGGTCTGGGAAAATAAGTTGGAGGGAATAACGACAGGTGACTTTCTTGTCTTGCATCCATGCTGCCAAAGGAAAATATAAGCAGAAGTTGCAGAACCTCCAGGATCCCTATGTTTCTCTTCAAATGGCTTTGTGCTTAGCATTGGTGGTGTTCTGGAAGTCATCTGTTGCATATGACTTGGTCATTTCACCACAAGCATGTATAGTATGTGCTATATAGTACTTGCTATATATAGTTCCTTCAAAGTTCTTGTCAAAGATTTTGCTTTTCCTTTAAAATTGCTCATGTGCTTTGAATGCAGAGTGCTCTGTGTCTGACTTCACGACTGCATTAGACACAGTGAGGGCAGATTTAAGGATATAATGGAAAAACAGATTGGCCAGTATGTGCGCAGATTTGTAATTGCTTGTTCCTGCCTTCTCTGGAAACAATGGAGGAGCAGAAGCAGCTGGTATGCAGAGGAGATGAGGCATAACATCTCTCTAGCAGTGCCGATGGCCCAAGCACCTCTGGTCCTGCCAGTCCTGGGCTGTATGCTGGCGAGTGTAGACAAGCTCAGATGGCAGGTTCTGAGGGTGTAGGCTGTTCCTGTCCGTCTACCATTTGTTAATATTGCCCAGCATGGGCACCTTGCTTTGATCTGCACAGTATTGCTTGCTGTGTGTTGCCCCGTTTCTCCGTGTGTTGGTTCTGAAAGTGGCAGTAATGATGCTGATAGCGTTGGGCATGAGACAACCTTGTAGGAAGAATTTGGCCCTTAGCGTGTTACAAGGGGAAAACAAACAGTATAGAAAGGACCAAAGTGTGGCTTAAACAAAAAGGCTTGATAACCAATATCTTTCACCATGTCCTCGGCTAGACTTCCTGACTTTAATGGAGCTACTTCAGCCTACACAGCTGAGAATATAGCCCATTAGATTATCTATTACCATGCCAAATTCCTGCGAGTGGTACAGTTTAATTTTTCATTTGTTGGTTCTGCCATCTGGCACAGCCTTCTTAAATCCTTTTCCATTCACTATCCTCTGAAAATATGTTTTGTGTTGTCTATGGACTGTCACTGTTCCCTTGCCAAATATTAGCTTTATGACTGTATGCTTCTTCTGATTCCTTTTGAAATCACTTCACAACATCACCTTTTCCCCCCTGAGAATACCCTCAGATGTCTATTATGAGATGTTGTTTTGTGTTTCCAGGTATGCTATGAGTTAAAAGAATACAGCACTAGTTTGGGAAACATTTGTGCAGCTTCACAGATTTAATGGGTCCCACTGACTATAAATAATAAAGGGGAACTGCAGGGTGAGATTATAGTTGAGGAAAAGTCATGGATGTCACATGCACCAGAATAAGATGTTTCACCTGTAAACACTTGCGATTTATGCAAACAAAGAGAGATGTGCTCATCTACTGAGGGATGGGATTTGGAATTTTCCTGCAAAGATTCTCACATTTAATTTCCTTTGACTGGATAGCTACAACAGGTTGTTCTTCATATGAAAAGGCACTGCTGAGCTCCTGTTTCTTTGAGATACATCTGAAGAAACGCATTGGTCTGGTTGGTACCTATCAACCGATGGTTACAAACAGGAAAGTTAGGAAGCAGATGCAGTGGGGTGAAGCCTTTCAGTCCGGCTCTGGCCAGAAGAGTTAAGGCACAGAACAGGGTGTTACTTTGAACCTTCAGTTGTCACTGGAGTGGGAAGTGTTCAGAAGTTCTTGGGTGTTCCTCAGAGTGTTTCAAGACTGGGGCTTTTTTTATGATATTATGTATGGGTTGAACCACTTAGAGTGTCTAAACAGCGAATTTTTTAAAAAAATGTGAATGTAATATTCTGGGTAGGTAACCTTTAACAGCAAAAACAGCAGAACTTTTTATCTTAAGACAAGTTCTTTCTGGCCTTGGGGGTATTCTTAGATTCAGTCCGTTTTAAAATGATTAGAGGACGTGAGATATATTGCAAAAGATCTGGAGCAGCAAGAACAAAAAAAACCAGAAAACATTTAAACACAAAGGCAAGGGTGGCAGGCCATACAGAGAGAGAGAGAGAGAGCTCTTCTCCATTTTGTTGGTGCTTCCTTCACACTTGTAAATACAGCACGGAGAGACTCCGTGACTAAAGTAAAAACAAGAATGGGATGCAAAAAAGAGGAGCTGTGATTCCCAAATAACTGACTGTGAAGCTGATGTAGTAGATCACTAAATGCCATGAATCATTTGCAGATCAAGATCAAAGACTAAAAAGGACATAGTTCATGTAGCTGGGCACTGGACTACCTGAAGGATTCAGAAAACTGTTGGTTTTTCTTTTCTCATCTCTAACCTCTTTTCACCTCTGTTTTCTTCTAGACTCAGCCATGTATTTGTTAGTCTACCTTGTCTATTTCTGACTTTATTTCATCATGTTAAAGAAGAAGCCCAATTTCAGCTCATGTAAATTGTTTTTTACTGAGAGGAAATCACATCTAAGGATTTCTATTTTTGTTCCCTTTCTTCCAAGTGCTGAACCTTGTATTGGGTGAAATAGGAAAAAAAATATCCTTTCCGGCAAAATAAGGATTGACTGTTCCTCTGCCTGATCCTGTTTCATATTTTGCCTCCATCTGAATTAAGTGTCTCATACCTGGAAGACCTATGGAACTGGCAATCAAATTATTCTAATATATATGCAGTTCATATCCAAAAGGTCACATGTGGCCATCCCATAAACATAAATCAAATAAATCTGTACAGTAGAAGAAATTTGTCTCATCCAGATATACAGAGCTGACAATACATGTCTGAGACCTCTCTTAAAATCAAAGTATGATTCATAGAAAACACCTTGGAAGAAGAGTAGCAATCAATAAATACATCAAAGACAAGAAATGGAAAACAGGGCTGTAAATTTAAGAATCTCTAATGCCACAATACTTCCAAAGCAATTTGACAGACCTCTGGTTCTTTTATGGATACAGCAAAGTCATGCCTGGGATTTTCAAAATCCCCACTTGAAGCTGCAGTTCTGTCAGAGTCTAAGCTGACCAAAGTTGGCTGTTACCCTTTGACTACTTGCCCCTCTGCCCCACAACACTGCTGACCAGATTTTTTGCCTCTCCCTTACACTGGCAAAAACATACCTGATCCTGCAGTGAGTTGGTTTGGAGAGCTAAACTGGAAGGAAATGCTTCTCATGGAAAGAGTTGCTAGTTCCTCCACCTGTATGATCACACAACTATCAGTGAAGAGAACAATGAAGAGAGCATCTAAGGAAAGGTGGAGGGCAGCCCCACTTTAGATCATACTAAATCGCTGTGGAGTTACAGCTTGAAGAGCATATGCTTGTATGTGGATGTTTCAAAAGACCTACACATTCACTTTACTGTAGTGATGTATGTTTACTTTGATACAGGGTTCTTGAAACACTGAGTTACCTTGCTTTGTGAGTTAAACACGTGGAACCACCATACTGTCTGGCATTTAAATTTCCACTAAAGCACAAAAATTGCTCTTACCCATTATGGTTTTTCGGGATTTTTTCCTAGTAGGACTAAACTGTGCAGTTTTTCCTTTTTTTTAGTCCAAAAATAGTCTGAAATTATACTGATAAGATATAAACACTGCCCAAATTGCTTGTTTCTATTCAGACTTTGACTCAAAACCTTATTGACAGCATTATAAATGTCAACATTTGATACATAATACATGAACACATTTTAGCAGATGGAGAGGAATGGAAATTAAGCCAAGATGCAGTTGAAGCTGGGTTTGGAACTGTTGGAAGGAAGAAGATGAAGAAAGGAGAGATGCCAAGAAGGAAGTAGAGCAGAAACAGAGAAAGGAAGATGGGAAGGAAGGGAAGAGAAATTGCTCCTACTGGTTTCTGCTGAATCAAAGAAAGGATTATAAACAGTGCCCTACCTTCTGCAGCCAAAGATGAGGCTTTGCCTTTGTTCATTCTAGGAAGCTCTCTTAGAGAGAAATATGAGTTGTGCTGTGGACAGAAGCCTTGCCTATACTCATACTGTAGCCCAGTCTCCATACCCAGGAGTGGAGCTTGTTCTCTTCCATATGAACAGGATACCCCCTTGGTCAGAGACATCTCAACTAAAACAGCCTGTTAACCATGAATTTTAGATTAGCAAGAGTAACCCACTGCCTCAAACCTATAGCTATATCAATACTACAAACTGTACTAAAATTCTGAAATGGTTTTGCCGTAACCAAAAATTATGACCATTCTAGATTAAACAGATGTGGGATGCTACCATTTGTCACTCAGGATGTAAAAAAAATCCAAGTATTTTTAAAATACTTACTGCTCTGCAGCAGAAACGCATGCCATAGGGATGAGCTGCCTACAAAACAGTTGCTCCATTCTGCCAATGCTAACTATATTTTCAAGGCCTAATAAAAAGATGCGAAAGGACAAGATGAGAAACAACATAGAAGCAAAAAATAAACTTATGATTTTTGTACTCTGGGGAGCAAGTTACCAAGAACTATTATCATCACCCGTGCACCAAACTGGCATAGAATGCAATTTTCAGAAATCCCTTTACATTTTCTATAGACAAGCTCCTATGAATCTTTTCCTTTCCTTTCCTTTCCTTTCCTTTCCTTTCCTTTCCTTTCCTTTCCTTTCCTTTCCTTTCCTTTCCTTTCCTTCTTTTCTTTTCTTTTCCTATGTGGTTTATGTGCCGAATATTCACACTTCTTCTTTAAGAAACACAGCTGATTTCTCACAAAGTGTCTGCATTTAAAATATAAGTGCAGTAGTTAATTATATTCACTATATTCATGCTTTTCTGTCTCAAAATATGAAGAACAACAATTCAATACTCAGAGCAAATTTCCCTAGGAAAACAAGGAATTTTTTTCCATTTTAGATCCTTGATAGCTCCATTTTCATAGAGCAGATCAGTTCGTCTTCTTTTGGTCTCAGAATTTCCTTTCTAGCCTTCAGCAAGTGCTATGCACAAGTATAAGTCTGACAAACTTGATCTATGTTAAGAAATAATTTTACTGTTGTCATAGAAACCACTGCAAGATGATCCAGGCATGAGTAAAAAGTAACAATGAAAAGCAGGTTGCTGGTTTTGCCAGTGAAGCTCCTTTCGTTGTTGATGTCCCACCAGTAATTTCCTTGTCCTCTAAGGCAAAAAAGGGCAAACAGATGGTGTCTGGAATGATGGCTGAGAGGAAAAATTTGCCTAGAAGGTGACTTCAGCATCGTAAGGCAGGCTCGGGTTGCAGCCCAGAAGACAGTGTTCGTCCAGCACAACTTCGCCTTCTCTTACTTTAGTGCATGGGAGGCAAAGTAAATGTTTCTTTTGAATAAGGAGTTAAGCTAGACTAGAAATCCCCCAAGCCTATTATAGAGATGTCCATGCTATAGTGGAGAGAGACAGAATAATTTCCTTCTTTTATGGCATGGGTTTGCTTCCATCAGCAGGAATGAATCGTATCCACATTTTAACGTTTGCACAGCTCTTGGCACTGCACAATACATAAACAATTTCTCCTTCAATAAGAGGAAGCATTCACCTGGACAGAAACAAACATAAGGGAGTAAAAGAATCAATGAACACTGACCATCGTTACATGGAGATGTAGAAGCATCTTCACCCACCCCAGCACTACCTGCCCACAAGCTCTGTGACACGGAGTAGGCAATTACACCCTGCCCAATATAAAGGATCACTCATTGCCATTTTTACACAATGAGAGCACAGGAATACATACTCTGTACTACAACCACACTCTACTCAATTTCCACAATCAGTCATTGACATTTTAGAGGTGTTTATCCCCGAGATTTACAAGGGCAATGAACATTTCTAGTACTTGCCACTACAGCTGTCAGATTGACTTGATGTTATTTCCCAAGGGAAATCTGTTTCTGCATCTGCTGCTGTTGGTTTAGTTTACAACAAGCTTTCAGCTTAAGGTGTGTTGCCCTGGATCCGTGGCCTCAAAAAAGGCAGGGCCAAAACATTAATGCAAAAAAGTCAGAAAACCTGTAATGTCTTGTGCAGCCTTTAATTTCCTCTAAGTGGAAAAGCCAGAGAATTTCAGCCCAGAATGCTCCTCTGCTGCAATTAGTTCTAGTAACAGTCCAAAAAGAGGAGGACATAGATAGATTGCAGCTTCTTTTTACCTCTAATGCTGATTAGTTGCAGTATGTCAATAATTAGAAGATACTTTAGTGAAAAAATATTGTCTCTTTTTCTGCTGGTGCAAAGTCCAGACAGTATTATTTCCCTCCTATTATTTATCATTTGAAAATATGTGCCAGACAATCTCTCCAAGTCCTCTCTGAGCTGAAGCTTACTGGTATTAATTTTGCAAGTGTAAGAAACAGAGGTATGACTGGCATTGGTTCTGATTCCTGAAAAATTGAAAGCAGCTTTTTAGCACTGGGTGTGCCACGGATGGTGGAAAGTGAATTCTGTACTGATATTTTTCCAATATTCTCTGTAAAATGCATTCTCGTAGGCTTTCCATGCAGCATTTTTCCTGTTAATAAAGAAAAAAATTACAGAATACAAGGGGCTGGAAGACAGCTGAAGCAAACTTGCCCAATGATTTAAGTGGATATCAGTGGACATTTTTGACTGGGCTCACCAGTCTGGTTACAAGAATCTGAATAGAAAGCCTGGTCATTTGCTTCTTTTCTCCAGAGGCACAAAGGTGCATGGAGGATGGAAAATTAAAACAGAACTTGGTTATTGTCATGATTGTTGTTGCTAGATTATCAGAAAGTGCCTATCTGCCACTTCTCCCATATGTGCACAAGCGCTTGTCTCTTTTTATGTTCACTGCCTGTCCACAGCTTGTCTCATACATACATCTTGTTATGTCTCATCATCACATTTCATTCCTATGTTCTTTATAGTGCAAAACAAGGTGTGTATTTGGTTATGAGAATGCTGGAGGTTGCTGAGGGTTTTTTTTGCATGGGAGATGCTATATTACCATGCCAATTACTACTCCTTCTCTTTCTTAGTCTTCCTTAGTCTTTGCAGATTAATAGTGGATGAGCCTCAGCTGCGATGCTTCTGGCACTGGGGAAACTGAGATTGAGTTAGCAGGTTCTCAGCTCAGGTCCACTAGCACATGATTCACATGCTGTTATCAAACTTGAACTGAAGGGACCAAAGCTTTCCTCCCATCATGCTGACCATCAGGTTTAGAGTTAAGCATAATTTATGAGTTGCTGGGGGAAGATAGTCTTTCCCACTTGAACTCTTTCACATTGAGCCTAAATATAATCCCTTCTTTTTTTTTCTTTTTTTTTTTCTTTTTTTTTCTTTTTTTTTTTCCCCAGACAGGGGGTTGTTGCCTACTAACTAGCCTAGCTGCCAAAAAACAAGTAGGAGAGGGAGACCACAGACTACTCCAGCATCACAGTATCCACTGATGCTGGCTGGGCAAGCCATTTCTACCTGTCATCCAGGCTCCTGCTGCAGTTTGTTCCCTCTGAATGTGAGTATTGACGAACTCCCTGCTGTCACAGCCTGCAGCTGAGATGCTTCTCACTTTCTCTTTTGACATGAGCTGTGAGTTTTGACCTGAGTTCAGCAGGGGATACCATTAAACATTGAGACCTAAAGGCTGCCAGGGTCTCTTGGAAGATTTTCTTTTCTTGGAGGCAGCAGGGCATGCTGAGGGATTATAGTGGGAAAGACCCAGGCCCCTTCCCCAGGAGAGAGCAGCAGGAATGGGTGGGAGCAGAACTGCAAAAGCAGCATGTCACCATGCTCAAAACAGTAAAACAAACACTATTCAACTGGAACAGCAGCGGCTGCTGAGCAATGGTGATTGCTGTGACCTGACGTGTAGGCATCATGTGTTCAACTGCGTAACCTACACTCCTCAAGAGGCAGCGATCCCTGAAAATGAGTGCTTAAGTCACCTACCTGCTCAGATAGCACAGCCTTGACTGCTGCATCATGGGACAACTGCAGATCCAGCACATTCATCAGCTGTTGGTATAGGCTCTGTTAGGGAGAAATGGAACAGGAGGATGGCTGTGGAGAGGTGGAACAGGATGATGCTTGCAAAATTAGAAGTGGCAGCAGGAGGCAGGGAGAGAAGGGGTGTTGCATTTGCCGGGATATGGCTACAAAACGTGCTGCTGCCAAATCAAACGGTTCCCCTTGTTCCCTTTTTTCTTTTCTTTTTTTTTTCTTTTTCTTTTTTTTTACAAATATCCAGTGACTTAAAGACAGAAAAAGATAATAGCATGCCCTCCTTTATATTCCAGAGCGTCCCCCTTCTCCCTGCTGTTTGGCATCTAGCCCATTTCCAGCAGGCACTTTCAGATGCAGATTTCTCCCTGAATAGGTATGGCGGGGCTCTTTGTCCTCATCTCCCCTACCTTCATTAGCGGCTCTGTTAATGGGTCTTGCTCAGCTCTCAGAGGGACCAGGACTGGGTAAAGAGTAGAGCAGAAAAGGCCCCCTGAATACTGATTCATTACCATACAAATGAAGGAACACCCCAGCTACACAGAGGGCGATATCTTTATAAAACATGCATAAATAGCATACAAAAATAAAGATTACGTGGCAGTTATACACCAGTTAAAATTCAGCCTGGGTAGTCTGGATAACGCATATCCATATACGCTAGAACAGATTTGCTCTGGATGCGCAAATGGTTTATAGATGCCTCCTGAGAAAGGGGCACTGCCCAGGGCATGGCGTACCTATCAGTGCAGTAATGTTTCAGCAAGCCAGCAAGCTGTGACAAGAAGATAGATGAGGATAGGCAGCTGGAGATGATCCCCCATTTGTCTGTTGTCCTGGTTTCTGCTAAACGTTGAAAGATTTAGCTTGATGAAATGGCAACATCTGTGTATGTGTGGCTCAAAGTCCAGCCATCCCTGAGAATTTACTCATGGTCTTAGCTCGGGGCTGTGCCCAAATGTGTCCACAAATACAGACCAGCTCATCCAATTGTTTCCTTTTCACTGCACAAGGGTAGGTAATAACCCCAAATCCTTCTGCTGTCAGCTGTCAAACTGGCAACCCGAGGAAGGATATTTTGCAGGAAAACATTTTAAATGACGTTTTCTAGTTATGGCTCGTGGTTCATTGGAAACAAATGACAGGGCACCTTGGGTTAGTATAATGCTGAGAGCTTTGGAATATCAGCAGCTCTGATGCCAAACAAAAATGACAACAAAAGTGCTTGTACAGGTCTTTCACCTCAGTCCATCTGTCCTTCTCTCTCATAAGAAAAGGGACTAGGATGGAGATGGGTGATGGAACTTAAATGCAGCTGTGGCTATACATGGTCTGGCGGAGTCTGCTGCTCACTTGAATCAAACCTACTGTGGAGACAGATCCTGAGGGGATAAACCTGGACCATTTGGCTTAGGAAAACTTGGTTCATCAGTTCCAAATTCTTTCTTGCCATCGAAACATCTTCTGGGAAGTATTATATAAAATTTGCCTAAAAAAATATCCACGTAACATGCTGGATTTGTAACCATATAATTACACCTTCCAGAATGATATACTGTAGTCCCCTAAAGACCTGAACAGGTAACAAACACTTCGATAACAAGTACTCTGGCAGGACTTCAAAAGCAGTCTGCAGTGGAGGAGAAGAACTAATCACCCTATCTATCACTTCTTTGATTTATGGAGAGGAAAAAAAATTTAAAAAGCACTATGTTTCTTTTAAAACCAACATAAGGCAATACCATCCACATAAATCTGCTTTATGTCCTCTAGGCTCTCACTTTTCAGGCATATCCATTTGCTGGTATGTGAAACACATGTAAGCCTCTCAGTGACTGCTATGCTTTCACATCTTTAATTACCAGTAGAACTGTGAGACTGGAACATCCCAGATTTGGAAAAGGAGGAGAGGGAGATGATTTTCTGAGCTCCATGAGAACCAAAATTTGGAATATAATTCAGCATTTCTTGCAAATGTTGACCAATTGACCTACACATTGGACATATGCCAGGCTGTAGCCTCATTTAGAGATTCCCGATTAATCATATGCCTCTCAAAGAGGTATCTTAGTGAGAATTTTCTAAAAGACTATTGACGTTGTTCCAGTTATGTTTGACTCTGTTCAATTTCAGCACTAATCTGGATAAATCTGTTTCTAAATCAATCTAGTTCTGCTACCTCCGTGACCAAACCACACACAAAAAGGTCTTAAAAACTGAAGTCACAAACCCGCAAGGAACAGCAGTTTATAATGAAAACAACAGGGATGATAATTAAACTTCTACCAATGGTGTGAGCTGGCAGTCAGCTCAGTCAGCAAACAGGTTGAGACAATAGTGAGCCAGACCAAATACTTCACTGTCTCTCAGTCCTGAGCAGCCTTGACAGTGTTTCACCCTACCTCTCTAAAACAGGGTGAAAGACTTTCTTCAGGCAAGAAGAAAAGCTGTTTCCACCTGGCATATTCCTCCTTTCTCATGAGTTTTCTTCTACTGTTTAGTAAGGAGCTGTCTTATATAAACATCCCCAGCCCGATTTCCCTCTGGGCTCCCACCTCTTTCTTGTCTCATTGCGTTTTAAAGCCCATGAGACATTTTAATAGGAATTCATTTCCTACCTGAGAAAGCCCTAATATGTACCACAAAGTGATATTAACAAAACACATTAGGTTCTCTACCATCTGATTTCTGGGCTTTTGTGATTAATTGTGACAGCAGCATTGACAATAAACACATTTGGTTTATGTCAGCTGCTGATTGGAAAAAATATTTAGCTATTTTCTTTCAGTATAAGTCATATCTAAAAATCACCAGGTGGACTCAAAAGTGGCTTCTCAGGCCACTACAATCTCTACATGATGAAATATTTCTATGACTTATTTTTTCAGACATATCCTGCTGTACATGAATTTAGGTATTTATTTAGAAATATTTATTGCATGTTCTGTGCTCCATGGCTCTGCTTGGCAGGTGAGCATTAGTGGCAATTTTTTTTGTGACTGGCATTTGCATAACTTGGACACCATGACTTCTCTATAAGTTTTGTATTTCCAAAGTTCTTCTTATCTTAGAGATCCAGTAGAAAATATATTGACCTTTTGTACTTATTAACATCCTCTTATATACTGTTTGAGCTTCTTGCAATTCGTAATGTGCTTTATCCTGACAAAATGATGAAGAGGTAGGGATTAGAAAGGGAGGAACTGCATGAAATAGAGACAAAGTGACTTATAAGTTGTTCAAATAATCAAGCCAGAAAAACAAGGACAAGATTTTTCTGAACTATGCTGCCACTCTCCAAGCATTGTACCCTCTTTTCTGTTTCCTCCAGTGGGAAAATATACTCTCTTTCCAGTTCTTTCCACTGGGAAGATATTCTTCCTGTAAATAACTTTGATTTAACAACATATTTTTAATAATCTTTAGCATCCTTATTTAGCTTGACTTTTTCTCTTGCCTTTGCAAAATGCCCTTCATAAAAAAGGAAGCACATTAAAATTTCTCCATTAGTCTACACTGCAGATATGAACCTGAATCAAAGACCTGGATTTTGAGCACTATTGGTAGAGGCACATCAGATCAGGTGAGGTGCATCTGATGAAAACTGCACTGTAATATTGTCACACAGAGCAAACTATCAGATCATCAAATTTGATTTTAAATGAAGTCTGAAATGTGAAAGCATTCTGGAAAGAACAATTGTCAGCTAAAGGCAAGGAGAATTATTCAAAATATAATGAGAGAACTGAAAAAAAAGGGCTCGTCAGCTTCTTCAGTTCAAGGGTTTTTATTTTTATGTATTTGTGAATTTTTTAAAGCATTCTTTGCCTTCACTGTCATTGTCTAAAACACCACAGTGCTTAACCATCATCATGCATTTACATTTTTCTTTGTTGTTGGGGACAGCCAGCTTGAATTTGAAGCTGTTTGTAGCCAAATTCTGAAGTACCAGGATATTGACTTGAATGTGGCAACGGATTAAAGCAAGGCTGTTCCATCCCTTCTCCTAGCATCACAGGGAAGGGTGTTGAAGGGTCATGTAGCTGCTCCTGAACTGCCTCTGTTCCTGACTGACATATTTTTTGCTTTACTCAAACACGTCAAGCTGTCTGTATCCTTCTGTCAGCTCCAGGCAAGGATGCCAACTTCTAAAATAAGGGCAGGACGATCAGGCAAGGTTGGCAGGTGTGTCAGCCACCCCAGATCGATCTGCTGCTGCACAGGTCTGTGCCCTGCCAACACTCTGTCATTCTTGTCTCGTGGGCAGCAACTGTTTGTAAAACCAGTCTATTGCTTTACCAAAGTTACTCCTTTGTCCCAGACTGGGCATTTGTCGAAGTCCTGAGTCATTGAGTCACTAAAAGGCCTAATAGAGGCTCGTTGACTTGGGTTATGGTCCCCCAAACCTTGCTGACACTTACCCTGTTTGTAGGAACAGGATGTTCCCTTCACTGAAACACACTCATAAGCACAAGGCAAAGGATCAGGTCAGGGATTTAATCTTAAGTGTAGAACAGTAAATTCCTTCCATTCAATCTAACCCATTGGACCCCAAAATATATTTAAAATTTCATCAAAATAGATCGTGTTCTGCACAAACCAAGTCAGTGCTCTTAGTTGGGGATGCATCGGTTATTGCCTCATACCATAATGAAAAAACAGTGATTTCCAGAAAGTCATGTTCCTAAAGGCTTAGGAACTAATGTCAGCTGAATATATTCATACTGGATGTTCAACCACTGCACCAAATATGCTCTGCAAACTAGTCACCTTTAAAATGTTAGTAGCATCTTCTTGAATAATTCACTACCACCAGATTGTATGTCCTTTGGGTCCTCTTGGAAGCTGAATGGGAAAGGATGGAAAGGAACATGATATGATGACAGCTATATTGAAGTGATTTAATTCAATGCTATTAATATACATTTGGAAATTTTCTCCCCATGTTTTTAAATGTCTTCAGGGAAATTTCCTAAATTCCTGCATTCTTCTCTTGGCATTTCTTTCAGCCTTTCATTTTCTTTCCCTTTTCCTTTCCACTTTCCTTTCTCCCCTTCCTTTGTCCTCTTCCTTTTCCTTTTCTTTCCTTTCCTATTTTACTGTTCCTATTCTACATGCTTGGCTTTACTATTCTATTTCTTTTTATTTCAAGAAAATTCTAGACATGTGATAGAGTTTTGCATGCTTTTGCTACTAATAATAGTTATGGGTCAAATTTTGCACTCTATAAATTTGGATGGATAAATTTGGTGCAATTCCACTGATATTAATGGAATTAAAACTGACATCAGACTGTAACCTGACATTTTATGATTGATTTGCATGGTCTCAGCTGTGAGACAATTTGTCTTAAGCCCCCATTAAATCAGAAAATGAGTGTTTCTGACTGAATATGCCAATCATATTATCTTATCTAGTGAGAGATGCCACATGCTTTCTCCTGCTTTAGCCTTATCTTTTGACAGCTACTTATGCTACTTATTGTCTAATTGGGTCTGCCAATTCTTCCTGCACATCCCAATCTGTCCAGCCCAGACACAAAAGTCTGAAACATTTCTAAAATTGGCATTCTGTTGTTGATTACAAGAAATGGGGGTGAAGAAATGCAGCCTAGATGTTACAACATGCTTATTTCTGTATGACTATTTATTTATCTGAATACTTGGGCTTTCTGTCTATAAGGGGAGGAAGGGTACTATGGACAGAACAAAGCTACATTTTCTTCTGAGACTTTCACACTCAGAAGGCAGTAAGGGCTAAATCCTGCCATTTGTTTCTTGCTGTGCTGTGAAAGAGGGGGAGGTAAGAGCTATTCTCCACGTAGTACCAAATGGTAGGAGATACAGCTTGCCAATGTGCCTCAGTGCACAGCACAGGGTTTCTGCAGCAAAAGGATCCCCTCGCACGTAGCACTGACTGGTGGAGTAAAACCTGCTTTGCTTCCATGCAGAGAAACAAGAATTCCCCCATGCTGTGTCTCACTGTGAAATCGTACTCACCAACACCAGGATTCCCTCTGTGGAGGACATGTATGCCAACCTCTGCTTAACCTTGAGGTTGTGACTTGCCAAACAGCATGCCAGCATTTGGACTAGTTTCTCAGTAGGGTTGGCGGAGCTCTGACATCAGCCGGGACCTGATCCAAAGCTCCCAGGATGTAGTGGGGAAAAAAAACGCCCATTGATCTTGGTGGCTTTGGGTCTGTCCTTTTGCTCGTCTCCTTTGATGATTTATACAACACTGACATGCATGTTTCTCTTCTGAGGTACAAACAGCACATGGTTTTAATCTCACCATTTCCCTGGTGACAGGGAAGGAACTGTGCTGGCAGCTAAAATCCTGAAAAACACTCATTATTCTGTACATTATTACTACTTTTTACTTTCCTATCGGAGATGGAAATTACAATTAAAAAAATCACAAATATTTTGCCTGCCCTTAAAGTCACAATAAAAATACTATAAAGTGTGATTTTTTTGTGTGTAAAAATGATGAGAATGTTTTGTATTGAACTGGGAGGTAAGAGAACATCAACAACTAAAAGCCACTGCTGCACAAATGAGCCCCTTCCCTAGAAAATGCTTAGACTGAGAATCTTTCCAATGTTCCAGGAAATTCTCTCCTCAGATTGGAAGGTGAGAACATTTCGTCCTCACAAAGTCTTTGTTTGTAAAATCAAGATTACCAGGCCACTGGCAGCAGTGCTCTATTAGTTATACGGTTCTGGACAAGTCCAACAGTAGCGCTGGCTGCAAAACAAACTTGAAGTAAGTCACAACTCCAGATTCCTCATGTCCTCAAGAGCAATTTTCAGAGGCAGCCAGGGCCTGCTATGCTGTCTGGCTATCAGACATGGTACCCTGCGCATTTCTGCAAAGGTTGCCCCCATAGCTCCCAAGGTCATGGAGCCAAGCACCTCCTGCCCACTGGACAGACCCAAAAACCACCAGTCCTTTTCACAAAGCAAAAGGGATGCTTTGCTATATTTTTAGATTTTTCATTCCAGTCCAACACCTTTTTCCTTCTTTGTTTCCTCACTGGCTGGTGCAATTTTTTCAGCACTAGATGTCAGTGTGGACTTACAAAACCAAATTACTCTGTATCATCAAAGAGAGGAAGAATTGCCATCCAGAATGAATCCAAGTTTCTCTAGTCTCACGATGTGCTTCCTACAAAACAGGTCTTTTGTTCATTGTTTGAACTCCATGTTGAAAGCGTAGAACTCCATTCTGTCCTTGGCTGGGATTAATACGCCTGTAAAAGGGCCCTATCCATTTTGTGATTGTATCACGACTAAGTTAAAGAGGAGCTACCATGAGTCCAGAGGAAGAGCTTTGTCTAGAAAATAATAAAGAAAAGGTTCTGCTTGATAAGTTGTTGTAACCCTGCTAAGGTAGCATTGCACAGGTACTCCACAGGGATAATTAGTCCTGTAACTAACAGTACTCATCTCAACAAAAACCTACTGAAAAGACTCGAGTCTTTGCATTCCTACTGCCTAGAAAGGCATTGCATCATCTAGAGATGTTTTGCTACACGGACTGTTCTAACTCAGACTTGATTTACTACTTGCCTGGCATTTTCTGAATACTGAACTGAAACCAGCTTGGGTCAGAGGAACCAGGCAGGAAGTGTATGTTGGCTTTCTGAAGCGGTAAAATGACCTTTGGAAAACATTTTGTTTCTTTAAGAATTTTAAGTCCCTCAGTCTAAATTGTGAGCAGTACCTGTGCTATTATAGGAGGGCTGAGGAAGACGCATGAAGCAGCCCAACTCCCCTCATTTTGCAAGCAGCAACTAGAACAAAACACTGTTCCTCTTGCTCCTGGGGAAGTACAAACTGGGGAAGGGCAAAGCAGGGAGAGGAGGAAGTGAGTTCACAATTCTGATTTCTCATCTCTTATTTTCATGGGTTCTGGCTTCTGTCAAGTGGATCTGAGCCAACAGGACAGATGGAGCCTTTTACACCACCCTCATGCTTGGTTTACACCAGGCGTGATGCACAGAAGCTGAGGCAGAAAACGTTTCTGGCAGAGAACATGAAGCAGAGCTCTCTGACACTCCTCCCAACTCAGTATAGTTGTAGATGTGACCTAAGCCTTCCAAAAATCCAGTTATGTGCTTTTGTATTCTTCACTATGCATTAGTTAAAAAAGTATTATCCTGATGCATACATTAGAATGCCTAGCTTTTATTATACTTTAAGGTTGCTACTGTCCCTTTGACTTCTGTTGCACAAAGTCATTGCGATGTGTGTGACTGCCCAAGCAGCTGTGAGTGCTTTTGTTTCTCAATATTAGGCTTATCAAGTAGGAGGCTACAGAATATTAATTAATAATTAGTAATTCATATAAAATACAAGCAAATATTGTTCAAAAATAAAGACAAAAGTATTTTTCTTCTGTATTCTGAGAAGTTAAGGTAATATTTGGCAGATGATATACAACCTGAGAGAATACAAATTGTACTTGGCAAATCTAATGTCGCATGGCTCTAACACCTGCTGTCATTCCTACATATTTCACTGTTATTTTTCTGTAATACTCTTTTCCACTTACCTCTTTCTCGAAATATCTGACATTCAAGCAATTAGCACCAATAACAAAAGATATATCCTGTGAAAGAACTTGCTTGCAATCAGCTTCTGAAGACTGATTTACCTGTGCAATATTTACTGTGTCACCACTTGAAGTGCCCTCCTTATTAACTACCATAAACTGCTCCAGATAAGGCTCTTTGTAAAGTCAGCTGCCTCTCCAGGTTCACAAGGGTTTTGTGGTCACACCTTACATTGCGAATCAAGTAAGTGTAATTCAGGAACATACCTTGAAAGACCACCGTTACTTCCCTCTGCCCAAGTAAAGGGAGCTTAGGCAATTGTTAGTCCTCCCCCAGCTCCCGAATCCACATTCAGCTGGCATTGCTGAGTACCAACGCACGAGATCTGAAAACAAGAGAGAGTACACATACTTCCCATCTGTTAGTTTGTCCTCCATCCCCTCTTCTTAGAAATCACAGAAACAGAAAAATGAGCTGGCTGGGACATTTATATATCAGCTCATCTGCCCTGGGCTCCCATCCCATGTCTTGCTCAGATAAACATGCATGGATGTCCCTTCATTTATGAATTGATGCAATTGCCTTTAGTGTAGAAATAAGCATAGTCTAAGCAGCTATTTGTCTTCTCTTGTTCCCTGAGCATATAAGAAAAGTGATCTGCACAGTAGCTTCTGAAGAAAGATAGCACTGGTGTGGCTACAGCTGCATGAAAGGTCAGGAAATTACACAGTGGGATAACTGACGCAAAGCTGACAACAAAAAAACCCCTAATACAGTTTATGGGAGAACCAGTAACAATACTGGCCTGATTATGTACTAAAATGGCAAATTCTTATGAATAGCATTTGATATTGCATGTGATTACCGACACAGGTACTCAGTGGTACAATAATACAACTGCGAATGCAGAACAGCTTAGAAATGATTATTGTGACTATCCTTTCCTGTGAAAAATCTTACACTGAAGTATATTTCTTAAAGTACTACTTTATAACATGTGGTAATGAAGTGCACAACACAAACTGTAATTTCTTCAAGTATGCTATTCCGTAGTCAATCAATAAGGCCAGTCAAAATGTCAGTTTATTTTTAAGATTACGTTATTTTTTCTGTGAACATCAGTTTTCTCTGTGGGTAACTCTAGTGTACAAAATCAAGCATACTGTTTGCAGTGTGACAGAAACTTCAAAAAAAGCATAAACTTCAAATAAAAGATAGATGGCTTTGAACAGAATTTTTATAAAGTAAGGATAAACTTCCTTATCCTTGTAAGCATCATCACACATTTCCAGAATAATTTTAGGTTTGACAACCTGCTTATTTTTTTTAGTCCATGAAGACTGATCGCAACATGTTGCTGAACTGTTTTTATACATCAATGTAAGCATATGTGTAAATCTTCATAGGATTAAAGTTACAAAGAGTTATTCAATGCAAATAAAAATCCAGAGATCCTGGATAATAGGGTCTCCTTCACTGAAATACCAGTCACCATCTGGAGATCTGCTGATACCAGAATGTGTCCAAAGAGATTCCTACAATAGGTTTATGAATAGTTTGTAATCCCACTGAGAAGGATAATATGGGATGTATTTCTCTTAGAGTAAGGATGTGAATGTATAAAAGTTTCATCTGCTGGATGGCTTACTCTAGCTACAAATATAAGGCATGTGTATTTAACACATTTCAGAGGGATAAAAGGTTCTGGTTTGTTTTCTCTATGAGCAACAGAACACATCAGAAGTATATTTTCAGTGTCTGCGAAGTGGTGTGCAGCACTATTTATTTCAAATAGATGAAATACACAGTAACATAAAAACTGCACTGATCTCTTCTAATCACAGAGTGCACTTCCAGTTTGGTATCTGCTCAGAAAATCTAGTTGGCCAAATCCTTCTAGGAGCCCACAATAGCTATTATAAAATTAATAAGTCATGAGTGTGTGCTGTTACTTTTTAAATCTTTCTCCTTTAGAAAAGAGTGTCTGATCAGTTCTGAACAGAATGAAACTCTGGCTGGCTTTATTAGTTCAGGGTCAGATGCTTCTGTCAGAAATGAAACCTTGCTTAAATCCTTGTTTCAGTGACCCTTTAGAAGCCACCAAAGAACAGGGCAGGGAAGAGAGGGGGGAATGACCTGTCTGCATAACTCACTGTTGAGCAAAATGCAGACCCCTGTTCTATTTATCAGCACACATTTTCCAAATGTGCCATATTATGAATTTACAGCTAATTTTGTATGCTTAGGGCACACCTGCCACCTGGTATGTTCAAGGAAACTGGTCTAGAAACAAGTTCATTATTTTCAGTTGCTGATAGACGAGGTGGGGTAACCAGAACTGAAGTGGAGCTATGCAGCTTTTAACAAAGAACAGGGAGTATATTTGCCTGTCTAAACCAGTTTTTTCCCCCTATCCCAGATAAGGAGCAAGTAGTGCTTATTTAAGTATGAATAAGGTTCCCTAGATATATTTCTACACGAATAATAGCACTCATATAGGCCTATCAAAGTCAATTTTTACATAACTGTCTGCTTTCCAGAGAGTCCTTGAAATCTGTGGAAATATGGTCAGCAGCAACATATTCTACTTTCTCTCTGTACTGTTTCCTTTCATCACTAGTTATTTTCTTTTGTAACTTACGAATTCTTTATGCAAAGTACTTCTGGAGTGCAATAGAGAACAAATAGGTGGAGGGTACAGTGCCAGGTACTTGCCTCTGCAAGACTGAACAGCTAGTAGACATTTGTTAGAAGAAATGCTAGCTTGAAAACCCAACTGTACTCTTGCTTACATAAAAAGAAGGAATTGAGGGGAGAAGGCTGGCTCAGAGTCATGACACATTGCTATTCTGAAGATCTAGGTGTTCTTTGAGGTATGTGTCTTGTTTAGACTCACACTTGATAGTGAGAGAGCTGCAAATATGTCCTAGATGCAAAACAAAAACTGAAGTCTCAAAAAGAAAACAAAGAAAATCATATTGCACTGGGAACAGTTATGCTCTCCGAGAAGGGAACACAGGCTGTACTGTTGTGACCTCTTTTCTGTGGTCTATCCTATGCTTTTAAAGGTAATTTTCTGACTGTAGAACAGTAACTGCTTGGATGTCTTGAGGGCTTTTTTCCCCCTCTCCTAGTTTTTATAATTTGATCCTAAACTGAATAAAAGATTTTTCACAGTCAAATATAATTTGTATTTAATACTTGCTCAACTCTTACATCCACTGTAGGAGAAAAGTACAGAAAGTACTGTGGTGCCATGTAGCCATGTACTACTTCCAAAATGCTGTTTATTCTAGCAGCTGACCAGCTCTACTAGCACTCAGTAGTGGAAATTTTAAAAACTCCATAAAATTCTGAGCATGCTCCGTCTAAACCTGCTCCAATAGGGCTCAACATGCCACAGGCATTCTGTGAGCAGCAGAAATTATGAGTCATGTTTGCAACATCCTTTGCCCAAGCAGATTCTCGGAATTTAGCTTTCCTTTCTGTGGGAACATTAGGATCTTTATTTTCTACATAACCATTTATTTTCCATACTGTTAATGCCTCTGAGAGATTTGGCTGGAGCTGGACAAGGATTTAAAAAGTAACCAGTGGTAAAGCAGACAATGTATTCACACTATTTTTTTTCTGTAGGGAACTGAACTAGCAAGTGCTCATGATCGATCTACTTTGGAGTATCTACCACAGCTAGCAGAGACGGCAGCTTATAATTCACAAGTGGAGATGACATAGCTTGGGACGGCAGATTATCGACCCCAGCTGTCTGCCCAGCACCCAGCACACAAAGGACCAAGCTGTTCACGAGACAGCTGTGGAATCGCTGCCTCTCACTGAAACGGGCAACAGCTTCCAGCAGTGTCCTCCAAACGGGGTTCAGATAATTCACAGTGTCTCAGCTACCCAGAAAAATGGTGTGGGAATGAAAAGTTAGGGTGAGTAACCTCCTGTGCCCCCCCAAACTAGGGAACCTCTTCTTGCAAATTCTGCTCTGCACCGCACCGATGCCAGGATGTGACCACATGCAGTTGTAACGGAGATGCTGAAAGGAGGGGGAAAGGGAGGCCTTTGTGCCTATTTGCATCTTAGGAGGAGCATCAAACGTGCCATAGGGGTACACATAACGTTCCATGTAATGTGTACAACTAGATGTTAGATTTGTACATGATACATACATAATACATACAATAATTACATGTACATGAATATGTATAGTAAAATGTTACATAATACTTGCATATTAATTAAGGTTTTGATCAGTTCTACTGTGTTAGTTGTAAAATAGCCTGGGTAGTACGTCATTGTGATGCAGGCAGAAGCGTAGTGGGTGTCCCTCCGGAGACCTGGGTTGGTGTACAGCATTGCTTCATGGCGACATACCTTATTTTAGGGCAGGCAATAATCCACAAAAACAAGCAGTTTTCCTTGAATGACCGATTGTAGAAATCATGTTTATATAAATTCAATTTACATGGCATTCAATACCATATACCTTGAAAGAACAAAGTAATTTTATGTCTCGGCTCATTTTGTCACAAGTAAATCGAGCCTGTTAGCTACATGGGTGTATTACTGGGCCACAATTTTCAGCTTAGTCAATCCTTGCGTAAAAACACGAGTTTTTCTCTCAGTCAGAGACTGAGGTTTACAGGATTACACCGATCGCCCCGACAAAACGCGGGGGCCGAGGGCTGGCATCCAGGCGTTCGCTGGAGCCGCAAGGGCAGCGAACCGAGCAGGAGGCGGGCACCCGGCGCTCCTCTCCTTCTTCACCTGCCGGGGCTCGGAGCTGACAGCGGACACGGGGGCCGCCTCCCGCCTCCGAGCACCGCGGTCCGGCTCTTCCTCCACTCCTTGCCTGGCGGGGCGGCCGCTCCGGCACCCGCGGGCTGCGAGACCCCACGGGAGTGTGTGTGTGTGTTTGTGTCCCCGGCAGGTCCCGCCTCGGGGTCCGTCCCTTCCCGCCGACGGGAGCGCGGCCGGAGC
>VXBA01000724.1:81315-233173 GCA_013399895.1 Serilophus lunatus | reverse complement strand
GGGGGGCGCGGGGGGGTGCGATGGGGTGGGATGGCGGGGGAGGGGTCTTTCCCCGGCTGCCGGCCCCGAGGTGGGACTCGGGGACATCACTCCGAGGGGAGCGGCGGCTCCTGCAGGCTGGCGTCCGCCGGTGGGGACACGGGTTTGGAGATGGGACTTTGGGGCCAGCGTGTCCTGTTGTCTTGTAAGGGAGAGCTGTGAAAGGGCGAGGTTAAAAATGAGCCCGGCGGCGGGGAGGAAGCGGAGAGTCTCCGGCCGGCGACTTTAGACTCTAATAGCTGTAATCAGTGCCTGTGTAAATACTCTTGCCTACTACTTACATAATTAGAATTTAATTGGATCATGTGTCTCCGCCGTTTATTCTAAAATCGGACCAAACCCCTCTTTAGGTACTGCTTAATGTGTGGCTGATGCTTGTGCCTTTCTAAGTTCTCGAATTCTCGGTTCAGAAAGTCGATAAACAGGAGTTAAAGTGAGTTTCTTTGTTTATTCGCCACCTCCTCACCCCCAAGAGAGCTGCCTGTGCCGCTGGAGCAGGAGCTTACAGCCCCGGTACCCTGTATCCCTGAGGATGGATGGGCACGTGTTCGTGAGGCAGGAGAAACACTCGGCTCGACCCTGAAATAACCAGGAAGCTGAGGCCCTTTAAGAAGCACATTAAATGTGGAGCGAGCTGTAGTTTTTTTGTCTCTCCTGCAATACTGAGATGAATTGGGCTGTACAGGACGAGCATTTTACTACCTGTGTTCTTTACCTTAAAGTAAAAAAATCTTCTTGTTAGTTTCCAGCTGCTTTCAAAGTTGCTGGCTCCTTCTAGTACTGCTTGTTCTAAAGGTTGTTGTTCGAATAGATCAAACATTAATGAGCAAGTTGAGTTTTTTAATGGAGGCATTTATTTGATCATTCTAATATATATATATGCACACACATGTATTTTAGCCTATCTAAATACTAACCAACTTCCCCAAATGCTTCTTTCTCTCGGGAAAGAAGTGGCTAATGTAAAATTCCCATGTTTCTGCATTCTTGTTAATCCATTTGTGAAAACTATTTGTAGCAGGCTGGTTTTCTTGTTTTCTGTAGTTCAGCCAGTTTTTAGCCAGAGCAGAGGTCCTGCGTTTTGAGGGGAGGTTTCTGTCACAGGCCCTGCAGCCTCTGTTGTTGTTGGTGTGATGATCTCGAGACAGCACAGCTTCCTATTTCTAAAACTGCCTCATCCCAGTGGTCAAGCATTACCAGAAAGCTGTCAGACCCTATTATAATACAGGAGTATTTTCTCCTAAGAAAGTAAGCATGACTGTTCTCATGGTAGCAAGCTGCTCAGTAGGAGTGCTTGGTTGTAAGGACGCTTGTTACACCATCAGGGTGGCTTGAGGAGGAAGGTGCATGGGTTTCTCTTGGTGATGAAATGATGCCCTGTCATGGAACGCTGTGCAGCTCATGCTGAGCACAGAGGAATTACTGGGACGTGTAACCAATTGTTGCTCAAAGGTGAAACTTTTTTCCTCCTTGCTTAAACATCCTATTGCAACCTCCCTTGCTGCCAGGAGAGAGTGGATTGAATGTAAATGGGATGAGGATCAATAACCTAGGAAGTTTTATTCAGATACAGTAAGGTCTCTTCAGAATATCTCTGAATTTGATCTTTTCTATGGCACGTAGCATTTTTTTAATTGCTATACTACAATGTATTTTGTCTTTTACAAATCTCTGAAGCTATCATATTAAAGAAGATAGAGGCTGAAATGATGCAAAGCTTGTTGCTTTTACCAGTGCAGGAAATGTGCACACTCTCTTCATCTACTCCCTAATAAGTGAGGACTGCTATATTTTAGGAGCAGGAGGAACAAGTTTCAAGATATACTGCCCTTAGGTGGTTACAAGATCATCATGAACCTACTTGCTTCTTCTCTAAAAATCTTAGTGTATCCTATTGGGATGAATAACTGTTTAGCCATATAACACCTGTGAAGAAGGCGTCACTTAAAACATTCTTTTTTCCAATTTAAGTATTTTGAGATATGAGTGATACATCACTCCTCAACACACAATGTTGCCATCCTTCTTTACTTGGATGTTTTGTGTTTTCTGAATTCCTTGTCATAACTAGATGCTTGGAACAAGTAGCCCCACTGGAGATAATACATCAGTAGTATCAGCATGGTGAAAAATAACTTGAAGCATTGTTTCTGTCCTAATGGTAACTAGCTTAGGCTTGTGTAAGTGTGGCATCTGGCATCTATCTTGTGTATCATAACCATGCTTGAAGTCTCCTCCCTTGTTTTGCAACTTGCAAATTAGCTGAATTGTTTCTTTTTGCCCTAGAAACTGCCAAAATTAATTGTGAGGATTTGCATAACAATTCTACGAGAATTAACATACAGAAGTTATTCTTGTTCTTTTTTAAGTTGAACTGAACCTCCAGGTATTTATGTTTTTAGGTATTCTGCTTGGCTTTGTCAGTCAGTGACACGTGGGTGTTGCATTTGTTAAATTACTGTCATTAATTTGCCATTAGTAAATTACACTCTATTGTCACTTTTACTGAGCTGTTTTGCATGCTGAGGTAAAGCATAAATACTAACCCTCTTGACTGGAATTCATACTATGCTCGTTAACATGCTACTTCCACAAAAATATAAAAGTTATGTTAGTGCACTGGAAAGTATTCAGTTATTGTCTATGTTCCTTTAATAGGAACTGTAGTAAGAACAGCCTTTCCTGACTCTGAAGGTCTCATGTTCCTGCCTGACCTCAGGCCAGTGCACTTTTATGAACCACATGGAGCACAGTAGATGCTGCTGTGTGACTTTATTCCTCATCTCAGGGAAAGTTCAATTCACTCAAGAATTGAAGCCTTGGTCTCAGCAAAAAAAAAAAACAAAAAAACCCCAACCAAAAATTAACATATGTGTATTTAGTTTTGTGCTGTGAGCATGCCTGAAGTAGGCTTAGAGCATTAGGTAGAGTGAGACCCAAATTCCATGAGATCTTATGGCACTCCCAGATGCAAGAGGCCAAACCTGTGCGTGACATTCAAGAGCTTTCTTGCAACACAGTGCCAAGTTCCGGCCTCCTTTAAGGTGATAACACTTATCAGGAATTTTGACCAGTAGTTTCCCGGCTCTGTTCCTCAGTGAATGGGACTTCCCCTCTCTTCCAGCCCCAAGGTAAATATTCTCACCTTCTGTTACAAAGAGTGTGTAGAAGTTGGTTTTTCCACTGAGTTTTTAGGCATTGCATAGTGGTGTGTAGATTGTCAGCCATGCAACAAAGCTCCTGCTGTAGTTACAATATACCTTGTTTTTGTCAGTGACACTTGCAGCAATCAGTTCAGCTAAAAATGAACGGTCTTTTGGAATTCTCTTTGCTTTGGGTAACTGCTGATGTGTTACTTCCGTCACTTAAAATGTTGACAGCTCCTCAGAACTCGCTTCATGTTCATGATCCTGATTCTGAGTGGTCATAACTGCGAGAATTCTTGATGAAAACACCTCCTCTAAATATTTTTCTGGTGTTCAAATTTAAAGCTGCTCTTGGGAATATTGTTGTAAGACAACGAAGCCTTTAAACTTTCTGTTTTTTTTTTAATCTTAAGAGTGTCTTGAGGGAATAGTGTATAAAAATTCAACTGAAGATAGCAGAAATTCAAACACTCAGGTTTTTAAATTTCCACATCACTTCTTCATTCAAGTTGATTGAGCAGAGACTACCAGTATTATACAAAACCTCAGATCGTGTTGTGTAGAATCATATACAATTTTATAGAGTGTATTTATAGACAAATTTTTAAATATATAGTGTTGTCAGATACAACTGTTAATGCCTTGCAGGCCTATGTCAAAATTTAGAATAATAATTTGGAGATTAAATTGCATCTTTTCAACTTTATTAGGAGAAGGAATTTTGTTATGTTATTCTTAAGCCAAATAATGATCAGACTTTTTTTTTTACAGTGCAGGATTTATCACCAGCTACTGAATGTCCATAGCACATTATGGGTAGAACCTTATAGGTATGTGGTGGTGACATCTGTTTGTAATAATAGCTGGTAGAAGTAATGAATGAATTCTTCATTCTAGAAAAGAAAGTTTATGAAAGCCTCAGGTTATAACCTGAATTCCTAGTTGGATTGTGGGAAGCAGATATCAGTAGAAGAATGATGTGAATTCTCAGAAAAGAGGCTGTTCAGACGTCTCTCAAACTGCCTAGAAAGCCACATCTTGTTTTGTTTCCCATCAGATCTGTTTAGTTATATGATGCATTTGGATAAGTTCTTGAGGTTCTCTTCGTTTTTCTCACACATTTGTTTTGAGGAGTATGACTGTCCTTGGGTCACTTCCTTGCCCTTCTCTTCCAATGTGACGCAAGTACTGTTGCTTTGAGAAGTCATGAAACTTTTAAACACTTCAGACTTCAGTGCTGCTCCCCTTTTTCCAGCCAGGGGTCTTGTGGTAGCCCAGAGGTTTTTGACCCCTTAATTGGGAGGAGTGTTGGGAAGCATCCCTTGCAGCAAGACTCTTGGGATATCCCGTCTGTAAGAGTCACGTTAGAAGCAGTGAAACTTGCTGTTGTATTTGCAGCCTGTATGCCTTGGTACTGCTTGACATACCAAGAGAAGTCTTTCTGGCGGTTGGAATTTTTTTTATGTTTGAGGAAGACCAGTGGATCTTTAATATATTTCTCTACCCTATTTTTCTAACCCTTCAGAGTAAGGAAAGAGTATAAAGGTTTAATTTAATAAAAGCTATAACAAATTCTGCCCTTTTTTAGAGGGATGATAACACTTGTATTTACTGCTGTGAACACACACAAAAAAGGTTCAATGGGTATTTTCAGATAGTTTTTGCAGTTTATAGATCTTACAAGGTGCAGGACAGTAAAAGCAAAGGAGCTGTCTCTGCTTTGGTATTTTGATTTGTTTCTGTTCACTTGGCTGTGCCAGTGAAACAACCCCTTTCCATGTTTGTCCACTTTAGAAAAATGAGAGGCTGCCTGAAGTCTGCAGATTGCAGAAGGTTAAAATGGAGGCCAGCCTGAAAGTTGAGAGAATTACAAACATACCTGTAAAAACACATAACTTTACAACCAAATATCTGGAGAGGGGAGAGATAGTTGTGTGCCTCATTTTCTATTCAGTTATACCAATGAGTTGACTCCAAAGCGAGAGAGAAGGGTCGGTTTTGCAGTCTCTGGAGATATGGGAGATTTGCCAATGTATTAGAATCCCCTTAACCAAAGCACAGATTGAAAAATCCATTGTACTAGGAATGCAGTCCAAGGATAAGTCTATTGATGATGGCTTTCAAAAGAGGTGTTCTGACAGATGGATTTGAGGAATCTGATCCCTTTTCAGGGTCTCACTGTTCCTGTGTTTAGTGAGCTCTTTTGTTCCTGCATGCATTCAGTGGGCAGCATATAATTCCTGCTTGACACCAAAGGTGTAAACCCTCCTGAAGAAGAAAAAGTAGCAAAAAGTCAAACACCACCAGCCTGCTCTAGTACAGTCAAGAGTGTGCTTTTAGTCTCAAATGTTAAGTGTTTGGACAACATGAGCTAAAAGAACTGTTTGGATCTTCTGGTGGTGCTCATGAAACCCCTGGGAGCCATCTTTCATTTTCTTCAGTTGGAGACAGGTCTCTGTGATGATGAGGAGCTTGAGGCAGTGAAGACTGAGGTGTGTCATAGAGGCTCTTTGAAGGGCTTCATTTTTTCCTCTTCCTGCATGGTGAATGAAAGGTGTCAGGAGAAGCCAAATAATAAAAAATAGCAGCACTGCATTTGTGGGAGAAATGCAAATAGTTAGCCATCTGAAGGAAAAGAAACTGCCTAATTGTAAAGGCATATATAAATATTTTTTGGTTATCCAGGCAGTTATAATACCTGATTGAGCCTCTGCAGTGCCATTTCAAACTAAGGCTTTCCTCTTTAATGTCTTGTGAATACCTATCCAGCCCTGATACTCTGACAGTTCATGTTCTGTCACATAATTGCAGACTAGTCTCTAACAACCTCCCAAGTAATTTCTTTGTCTTATAGAGAAAGCCTTTTGTCACTGCTAGAAATTCAAAACTATTTTTAAAACACATTGCCTACCCATCTGTTTGGGTAAGTTCTCCTCTCCTGTTCTTGCCAGCTGTTCATGGAAAACTTGATCATGCAAATGTTCCTGATTTGCCACCTTAGCCCTACAGGAAACTCTTAAGTTTTGAATAATGCTATGAAGATTTTTTGGTAGGTTTTCCCTGCTATTTGCATGCAACCTATTTTATATTTTTTTCCAGATTTTTTCTGCAGTGCGTCTTCTGCCCGTTAATGGCTTAATTAGGTTCAGGAGAGACATGTGGTGATTTCTACAGATTGTGTTAATTTATTTTGGTAATGGAGCATGTTTTTCTTACAGATGCTTAACCTGTTAAAAGAATGTGAGAAACCTTTGAATGCTCCGAGTTTCTATTTTGGAGTATCTTTAAAGGCATGCATTTTAGCAATCAAGAGAAAGCAATTTGTACAGGACCGCAATGACCTGAGTAAAACCAGAACAGAGCTTCTTAAGCATCCCAGGATAATGTTTTAGCTGTCTACTATCTGGTTATATGTTCCCTAAAACAAGTGCCTACATTCCCAAGGCCACCTTTCTTTTGTAAACGGTCATTGTGACTTCCATAAGGATGTCTCAGTGTGAATCCAGAGCTCTTTGGTGTCTGTTGTTTGGTAGGCTTCAAAGTCCTGATGCTTGCAAAAATGGGAGGATAAGCCATACAAAGAATGAGGCTGCTTCTCACTTTCACTCGGGACATGCTTCTATTTTCTGCATGGAAATTGAATAGTATTGACCTGGAGAGATCAGGAAGCATGTAGGAAAATCTCACAGGGCTCGGGATGTCTGACTGCCTGCCAAACAGAACACCAAGTGTTGTGTGGGGTTTGACTCTATTACTGTTGGATGTCTTTAGGAACTGACCTGCCTGGGTGTTTTCTTCTTGCTTGTCTGCTCTGACTGAAAATCAGACCACCACAGCCTGTGAATAGTCCCCAAAGGGTGGGTGTGCTGCATACCATTGGGGATATTTTTAGTAGGTTCTGTTTGCTGACTGACTTAGTGTGCTATAAATACTGAGTTCTCATCTGGCCTGCACTTTGCGTGTCTTCTAGCAACTTATAATAAATTCACCTAAGAATGATGGCAAAGAAGAAACAAGCTGTTACAGTTTATTTGGCTTTCCATATGAAGTCTCATTTATATAAAACACCTACTTGGTAACATTTGAACTGTAAATGGATTTTAAAACTAGTGGTATTCCAAAATATTTCCTAGTCGGCCTCCCATAATTAGTACTTTTCTCAGATTGATTTATACTGCATTTTCATTATGGCTTTAAAAGTTGAAGGTGGAGTATACTGTATACTATCAATACAAGCAAATTACAGTCTTTGTTATGTCAATACTAGCACATTTTTTGATCGTGCATCAAGACTATTCTCTGGGGAAAAATTAAGTTCAGCTATGATTCTCCTGGACGTTTTTTCTAAAGTATAAGTGTATATACAGTTTTTTGAGTTGAAATATAGTTAAGGCACTTACCATGTTTTTTCAAATTATTAGGACTTGATGCAGAAAGGGGAAGAACCCGTGTCCTATTAAAATACAGATGCCTCTGTCTTTTGGTATTGAATTTGACACAAAATCGAAGTATAGGTTCTTGCTAAATTGTGCTCAGTGTAACTTAAATGCAGCTGTTCTGAACTGCCAAAATAAAAACAGTCAGAGCATACAGTAATAGATGTAAAGTTTTCAATTTGCAGCAAAAGAAAAGTCTTCTTAAAAGTGCTTTCTGCAGATTACCTGAACACACAAGCAGTATTTTGGGAATCTTGGATTTCTGCTACAAGGAACTCCGGACCAATCTGGAGGTAGTCTTTGAGAAAACTTAGAAAATAGATTGTCTCCCTGTCAAGAATCTAAGATAGTTCCCTAAAAATCCGGTTGCTTTTGAATCCTGACTTCCTGCAGGTAGCAGAAGTTTTACTTGTTGTGGAATGAAGAACATCACTCCTTCTTCATGCTTCAGTGTGAATATGGATTGAAGTTCCAGTTTGGGGGAAAAAAAATCTTGCTTGTCTTGAGAAAATACTGTGGCCCTACCAAATAGATAAGAGCATCATCAGTTAAGCAAATTTAAGGCAGATAATGGTGGACTATTTCCAGAATGTAAAGAACAGTGACAACAGCAAAGTGCAGTTCTCTGCAGTCATTTAACTCTTTCACTATGAGGCAGTTCTCCTCTCATTGTCTTCCTTGCATCAGCTAAGATGGCTAGAGTAGCCTAAAGCAAGGATGACTGAATTAGCCTAAGATGCCAGACTTCAGAGTTTGCTGTCTATTTTCTTGTGTGTAGTGTTGTCCTTTGGGAAGAATGAATTTAAAATCATGCACTGTGTTCTGGATACTGGAAGGCGTACTGTGCTTATGCAGAGGGTGGCTCAGGGCTCCTCTAGTTTCTTTAACTGCATAATCATGATTCATCTTCAGAGCTGTTTGGGATGAAGTTTCCTGAAAGGTAATATGACTGAGTTCAGGTGTAAAGTGCCCAAATACAGAGGTAGCTATGAAACTTTTTAAATTTTTCAATATTGTGATTTTGCAACCTTAATTCTAAATTAGGGCTGGTTTGAGTGTTTTGGTTTTGGTCTTTTTTTTTTTTCTATATTGGGAGCACTACTGAATGAATGACAAGTAGATTGTTTGGACGAGTACAAAGAAGAGCAAAAAAGACACAACTTTTTGATAAAACACTGGCAATCTATTAATGAATTACATTTCCAAAATAATAAGGTGTCATCATAAAACTCCTTTATTTTTAAAGCGCTGTGTAAAGAAAGAAAATATATTTTCCACCCATGCAATAGTGCCATAAGGCTGTTGCTGGCTGAAGAGAAATGATCTACTAGAGCAGCACATGAATGAAACCAGCATGATATTAGCATATGTAAAAGGGCTGCATGCCATCAAAGAAACACCCTCTGAATATCTAATTTGGCTGTCCTAACATTTGCATACTGGCTGAGTAATGTTTAGATACTGGGTGACATGTGTGCAGGCATTGCCTCGCTTCTTAAGGGATGAAATACATTACTCTTCAATTAATTTTCTGTTTGCTACAGCTCAGCCTTGGATTAGTTTGTATCCAAGTGTCTCGTATCTGTGAATTTGTGTGTTTTTTAAGAGATAACGTTTTCAAAGATATGTTATACCGAGCTTCTTTGTAAGAATGGATGTGAAAAACCAGTGTTGAAAATGCTACTGAAATAAAATACTTTACTGAAATAGCTCCTGGTTTGGAGGAAACACAGATTCCATAGCCAGGATAATAAACCATGTACCAAAATAAACTGGTTTACACACACTTGATAAGATCAAGATCCAGCGACAGCATAAAACTAGGGAGTGGAGGAAGTGTTCCATGGAAACGTGGGACTAGTTCTGCTGCAAACAAAGATGTAAGAAAGTTGATGCAAATAATGTGTTTTATGTTGTGCAAGGGGGGAATTGGATGACATGCCCAGCCTAATTATTCTCTTTTGTGTGTCCACTGTGCCTCTCCATTTGTGAAGCACACAGTTGTGTTCAGCCAGGGAAGTCAAAAGGATGTGATGAACGTACTGGGAGCTGGAGGGAAAAAGTTCCTTCTGGTGGGTTGGTATATATGATTTCCCTCTACAGGTGTGCAGGCAACTGATCTTTTTACATGTATTTAGTGATGATGCATTTTGCTTTAAAGCTTTGTTTAGAAGAAATGTTTGAAATAGTTTTAAGCTTGGATGATGTAATCGCTTGACATTAAACAGTTTAGTACTTTGAGGAAATCTATTCATTTATGAACAGTGAGCAAGAGTTAAGCCTGCTGAAGACTGCTTGGACTGACAGCAGTGTTGAGATTGTTCCTATCCACATGTATTTATACTGTGGTGAAATCTGAGGTCATGGAGTACTTCTCAAAAGCATTCTGATTTTTAAATTCTGGCTAGAATTTAAATTGAATTGGCCAGCTGTAGTTTTGACCAATGGCTGAATAATTATTTTAAAAACTTGACCTCTTATTTATTATTTAAGTGTTAGAGAAAAGATTTCCAGGACACTTGCTGTAGTCCTTGCTTTTAGAATAGTCCATAGGAATTAAGTTCAGTAATTTTTTTTCAACTCTTGGAAAAAGTTGTAAACAGTCTTTATCAATGCTAAGTGTGACTTGCCTCATATTTGTTGTAACAGACATGGCAGTCTTTGAAAAATGCTTTTTTTTTTTGTATGGCTATTCCCTGATTTTTAATAATGGGGTAATGATATTGATCTCCTTCTTAGTGGAATTGGTATCCTGTTAATGAAAAAAATGTCCTTGGCAGCAAAGCTCGAAGTAGCCAAAAGCATCCAGAAAGGAAGTGGACCCCTGTTGAAGTGTGTTGGAGAATTGGTTCTTTTTAACACTGTCCAAAAGTTGTTTCTTCCATCTCTGCCATACCACCAATTGTTCTCTAACTAATGAGAATGGCAGGTGAAGCGTGCAGAGTGTAGGCTGGTGTTGAGGACAGTGTAGGATGGCATTGAATGCTGCTGGTTTTCTGAGTCTGAAAAGCTGTACAGCCATGTTGTTGGTGTGGTGGTGCAGCTGGATTGCTAACTACACTGAGAAGCAGGGGCCTGTTTCCTGCACCAGGATCATGAGATGATTTGTTGGAAGGGAACTTAAAGATTACCTAGTTCCAACCCCTCTGCCATGGACAAGGACACCTTTCACTAGACCAGGTTTCTCAGATTTCCGTCCAACCCGGCCTTAAACACTTCCAGGGGTGGGGCATTTACAACTTCTCTGGGCAACCTACTCCACTGCCTCAATGCTAAAAACATACTCTGGAGAATGTGGGCTATGTGGGTTTTTTTTAGTATTGGAAATTGCTGTGCCTACTAGTTCTACTAGGATGAGCTGAGGATGGGAGACTCGAAGGTATTCTGGTCTAGATGAGATGACATCAGTCTGGAGATTACTCTGGTTTTCCCTTTGTTTTGTTCAACAAATACCTTAGCCTGCAGGATAGGAATGCAAAAGTGATGCCTAATTTGTCAACATGAGGAAGCCTCTTCAATTCTTAAAAGTCGACAAGCGTGTCTACTTTTATTTAGCTGTAATAGTTGTAACACTTTCTGTATTTTCTAAAGAGCTGCAAAAAACTAGTTATAAGATGCACCTCTAAGGACTCCTATTTTTCTTCATTTTCCCATAATGGATTTGCACTATCTCTGGGCTGTTTAACTCTGTATCCTGCGGCAGCCTATTCTAAACTGTAAAACTTGGTTAGCTGTAGCATGCAAGGGTGCTTTGAAATATTTTTAAAAACAAGTGTTTGTATTCAATGTGTGTCTGACCTGACACTGTCCACAAAGATGCAGAAGTAAAATGAGTGAAAAACATAAGCACCCCAGGAAATGTTAATCTCAGAGGAAATCCTCTGGAAAGAATCCCAAATTTGTAGGCAAGAAAGAGGAGGAGGAAAGGTCTGTAGGGAATGGTGGTGTTTGTTACATTACTCTTACTTAGAGGGAATCAGGATGCATGGATATGAGTGCTGATACAGTTGTTTTCCAACCTCTTAAACTGCAGTCCTGTGACACTAAAGCTTTGAGTCCACTTATTGAGAGCCTCTCCTCTTTTCTTCCTTTTCCCTCCCCTAATGCTGTTTTCTGGGTGGATGAGTCACCTTACCAGCAGCACCTTTAACAGTAACTGAAATGCTGTTGGAAACAAAAATAACTGTGCAGAAATACTGATTTGTCTGGATCTTAAAAACACGTTTTAAAGTCAAACACTGGGGTGGTTTTTAGACTTGTTTCTTTTTTCACCTTGAAAGACATAATTTTGGGTATTATATTTAATTTGGATTTTAACTTCTTTATCCTAGTTTTCTCTAGCAATTGCTATATATCTGTAGTGCAACTGGAGGAGTAACACTGAAGAAAAGCACACTGAAATAGATAATTAGTTCTACATCAAAGAGAAGAGGGGCTGTTTTGATTAAATCCTTCATTTTAGGGATCTACTTGTAGGTATTTTCTTGTTTCCGATTTTTCTAACTGGCATTTCCCTAAAACTGAAAATTGCGATGTACGTTTTGTTTTTCTTTAGCATCGTTTTGAATTGCACACAAATTAAAACTGATTAAGCTTGCTGTCCCAAAGATCTAACCATGTAAATGTGCCGTACGTACAGCACAAGGCCTGGAACTTAAATGTCAACGTATTCAGTTCTAATCCTATTGGTTTTCTGTTTATGCCTTAAGGGTTTGTAAATTTACAAAATTACACACTTGCAATTAGGTTTCAGATGTGTGAAATTTCATACAGGAATAGGAAAGGAAGAAAATCCTCAAGGCAGTGCCTTATTTTTCCTGCATTTTCCCTCTGGTTTCTTTCTGACATATTTAGCTTTGTGCTCCTTCAGGCAGTGATGATAAGTGTACTAGGTACGATGTTTTTAAGCTGCCGGTACAGCTAAAACACTATGAAGACAGTTTGGCTCAAGGCAGTGAATCTTGCGCTTGCAGAACTCTTGATATACTCACAAATCCGCCTTGAAGAGCAGAATCCCACTTGTGAGGAGTTGTCATCCATAACTGACAAGGCTTCCTACTTTTTCTGAAGGAAAGGAGCTCTTTCTGTAATCTCAGTATTCATGTCCTTAGTGTGTTAGATTTATAGCCCTCTGCAGAAACTCCTAAAGTGCAAGCAAATTCTGGTGGTGCTTTCCTAGCCCTGCAAGTCAGTAAATGCTATGGCAATTGAACCTTATAACTCGGGAGTACTTGTCCACAGAGAGGTAAATATAGAGGAAAGATACAACAGTTACTGTTGGATGCAGTACTTGAAACGTTGCATTTTCCTTTCTCGCAGAGTGTGTTGGAAAAAAGTTTGAACTATAAGTGAATTGTCATGGTTATTTTTAGATCAGTAGGCATACAATGAGTTTTCCCTCAAAACATTACCCAAAAGGGGTTACAAGAACAGGTTTGTTTCTAATGACTGATGTATGGGCAAAAGCCTCTTTGTTAATGTTCATAGGACTTGGAGGGACTTTGGGGTTAACCATTCCTTCCCAGCACTGGAAGGAATGCAGGACCAGCTGGATTTAGCCCATTTTGAGTAGATAATGTTCATCTGTTCTTTCTTAATTTCTTGATGGAAAACCATCTATTTCCTCGGGCATTTTATTTTGACAACTAATTTTGCCATTGGAAAAACTCCTAATAAAAAATTACTCTTAGCGTTTCACACCTGATCCCGATATTGAAAGCAGAAATTTATAGTTGATGCATTTTTATTAATGGGAAGCACTTTCTTCATTGCAAACATGAAGGTTTGTGTTTTTTCTTTTTAATTGTACTCGACTGTTTCTAGCTATTAGATACAATTTCCATGATGTATGTAGCCTCAAAATGTAGGTGAAAGGGCATTTATTGCACTTTTAGGAGTTCAGTATCAACTTTTTAATCCACCTACTTTGAATTAGGATTGCTGAAAGCTCCAATTTGCTAGATGTGTCTGATAGAAGAGGACCAGGCTGGTCATGAAGAAAACAACATGTAACAATGCAGTAAGTGTCTTAAAAAACTCAAGTTGCTTGTTTCTGTCAGTGGCTGCCTGCCGAGCCAGATTCAGGAGGATAGATTGAGAAGAGAATTCATTAAAAGCAGACTTGTGTAGAGGGTGATCTAGTGTTACTGTTTGTGTTAGCTAGTAAACTTGAAGCTGCTGCTTCTTGTATAAAGAAAGCCAGCAGCAATTATTCTTTAAAACTCTAAGCAGCTGCTTGGGCTGTGAAAAACCCTTCCATAACACAGACAAAAGTACCATTGTAGCTGTTTATACAAATTGCCACTAGTCCTGTATAAATACAGGGAAATATCAGGGGGGTTTTTACAATTGCATATACCTCATCATCGTGGTACACAAGCCAAAGTTTATATCGTTGTGTCTCTAAGCCATGAATCTTGCCCAACAGCCAAGAGTAAAAGCCATTGAAAGGGCTCTGTTCTGGCCTGGCTGCAGAAGGCAGACCTCACGTATTAACACATGTTTGTGTCATTGCTGTGCTATTTGGCTAACCGCACTTAATGGCGGGATTAACAAAAGACTATTGATGAAGGATGACTCGTTCGGCGTTCAGTACAGCCTCCCTGGAAGCCGAGGAGAGGAGAAGCCGGGTCCAGCCGAGTCCCTGCCCGGGCAGGACCTGTTCAGCACCAGAGCCCTGGACAGCTCAAGCAGAGCCTCGTCCCGCCGCCTGCCTGCCTGCCTGCCTGCCTGCCTGCCTGCCTGCCTCCCTGCCTGCCTCCCTGCCTGCCTGCCTGCCTGCCTCCCTGCCTGCCTGCCTGCCTGCCTCCCTGCCTGCCTCCAGGTGCTCCTGCTTCCACACACCGCGGATAAACCACGGCACTCGCAACAACCGTGCGTTCCATGCTGGCCCAAAGCCTTCGGGTTGTGTTTAAAAGACCAAGACTTTGTGGTAGGCTCTCATTTGCTCCGCTGCCCCGTGGTACAGAAAGTAGCTGTGGCAGCCTTGAGAGCACAAGCCCTGTGAGAAGCAGCTGAGGGAGCTGGGGTTGTTCAGCCTGGAGAAGAGGAGGCTCAGGGGTGACCTTATTGCTGTCTGTAACTACCTGAAAGGAGGTTGTAGGCAGGCGGGGGTCGGTCTCTTCTCTCAGGCAACTGGCAACAGAACAAGAGGGCACAGTCTCGAGCTCCATCAGGAGAGGTTTAGACTTGATATTAAGAAATTCTTCACAGAAAGGGTGATCCAGCATTGGAATGGGCTGCCCAGGAGGTGGTGGAGTCACTGACCCTGGAGGTGTTCAAGAGTGGGCTGGATGAGGCACTTGGTGACATGATTTAGATGGTGGGTTGCTGTCAGATTATGGGTTGGACTTGATGGTCTTTAAGGTCCCTTCCAGCCTCGCTGATACTGTGACACTGTGAGAGTAGACCAGACACACTTCCCTGGAAGGCGCTTTGTAATTCTTGCTATGCCTGACTCATAGGCCTGCAGTTCCTCAGTGATGCCTTTTTTTTTTTTTAATCTTATTTGGGTTTCTGAAATTCAGTCTATTTGTTGACTTTTATATCAGAAAATAGATTTCTTGGCACAGTTCTCCAAAATGTTCCTAAGCTAGGTTCCTTGTTCTTAGTTTCATCTCTTGTGTTTTTCACGTGGTTTAAAGACTTTCTGGAGGTAGTTCTCATTTTCTGCTAAAAGATTTATTAGGCTTGTAGTTTCAGCTGGACTTCCCATCTTGGTTCCTTACAGTAAGTGGAAGTAGAAAAAGAAAAGTAAGTTGTGCAGATCCTTTCTGTTCTCACACTGTCTGTTCACTTTTCTTTGACGCTATGTGACACCACTTTTTTAAAAATGAGATGATTCAAATTATTTGACTTCAAATTGTTTAAAACCTGGAGAAACTTCTGATGTGTTTTAAGTTAGTATTGGATGCCTTGAGTAGCAGGACTTTCACTGAAAGATTAACTTTTCAAAGTAACATTAGTTGTTCTTGGCAAAAAAGATAAAATCTACAAGGTGATATTCTTTTGAAATGGGATAGTTTTGCATCCAGTAATGTTGAGGTAACAAAACAAGATCCATCTTCTGTGTGGAGAAAAAAGAGCAAAACATGTAAATAATTAATTTCATTTAATGGCTTTCAAAGCCAAGATAGAGTAATCAAAGGAATACTTTGATTCATGTGTGAAAACAAGTTTTGTAAATACTTTCTTGACCTTTTTTCCTTTATTACTCTGCTGCAGAGAACTATCCACTTTGAAAATTTTTTCACATTGTTAAGTGCAGTTTATTTAAGATAGTATGTGGGTTTTTTCCTACTTACTGTTACCTTTTTACAAATGTGTTGCAGGATTTTCCTTAGGGGTGAGAATACTAAGTAAATACTAATTCCTTTTTATGCTGAAGACCTTTTTGTATACTACTGTACCATTACACCAGCTTCTATAAGAGCACTGGCAACTTTATCCATTTTGCTACTAAATAAATGAAAAAGGAACCCACATGCAAATAAACTGGTTTTGGTGTTTTCAATTGTGGGAGTACATTTTCTAAATGAAAAGTAGAAATCCATCACTAAACAAAATTAGTATCAGAGTTTTCTCAGTGTCCTGGAAAAGATGTGTTTCCAAATCACTTGTCCCTAACATGGATAACTTTGCTTTATTTAGATTGGGCCTCTGCCATATATCTGGAAACTGTGGCAAGTTGTTGGGTAATTTCCAGGCTTGCATTCCACCTTTCAATATTTTTTTCCTCCCCTTAAACCTGCTTCATTTGGGAGATGATATATAACATGAGTTTATTTATAAGTCAAAAGTTTTTATTGAAATCACATTCTAGAAGTTATTTCCTTGATGTTGGGATTTCTTGGGTTTGGTGTAAGAACAGTTTGTTCCCTGAGAAGTTACAGAAACATACAGAAACTGGAGAGTGAATGAAATGCTATTTGTATTTGCTTGGTTGGGGGTGGAACCCACCATATGCATTTACATTTAAATAAATTTGAAACCTACTTTAACAGATTAGCCAGTGCAAGACAAAAGCTAGTGGTTTTATAAGGGGTTTTTTTCCTTGCCCCATTTTTCATAACTGGTACTTTAGAAGATGTTCCTGCATCTTTTATAAATGGCTTGTGTACAAGCCATTTGTCTGTGAAAAAAGGGCAGCTCTGTATTCTATATGAATACTTTTGAAATCAGAATTTTTGCTGAAATTGGTGTTAAAGACTGAGATTTGTGTAGATTCTTGTCAGAATATGAATAGATTAGAATTAGATTAGAATACTGTTGGAATTGATTCCAGAAGTCTGGCAGTTTTATTTTGCTGCATGGTAATACCCTCAACTTCTTTACATACCACCCTAGGCCAAGAGTAACAATAAGGTACTTCAGGATTTATAATCCCACATTTGTTATAGGTTAGAAACATATTGAATTGACACAAATGTATGTAAAACATTTGATTTTAAAGGCCTAAATCAACTGTTTCCCCTTGAAGCCGTCACTGTAGCATTACAGAGTACCTGAGTGACAGTATAACAAGAACAGTCTGTCCCAAGATTTTGTGCAACTCGTATGAATTTTTTTGCAGGTAGAAACCTGGTTAATGAGTTGAAGTTTTTATTTTTCTTCATTGTGTAGATGCTAAGTGCTATGAACGCCCTTCCTTAATTAAGAGCTTAATTTTCAACGTTGTTTTGAACATCTCTGATGTAAATAAAAATTATCCTTCTTACACAATAGTGAAGAAGGGCAATTTTCATGTTTATGTTTACTTGTACTCAAAAATGTATTTTCATGTATAAAACAATTTTATTCCCAAGTGTAAGTTGTAACCCTTTCAACTGCATCTATTTTTTTTTCCTTCTAGGCCAGCTTCTGGACAGTTTTGATATAGTTTAACTAAGGACTAGTTTTACACCAGGAGCAGAACTTCAGTCTGTCCTACCATGTTTTTGTGAAGTACCTGACAGACAGTGTGTCAGGCTGAAGTCTTCTGTTCACAGAACAAGTTCAGCATTCACTCATTTCAGCCTAGAGCTGGTGGAGCTCCCTGAATGATTAGACAGCAGTTAGTTTCCTGTAGTCTGCCCTGAGAAGATGTCTTCCAAACCAGAAACTGCTGTTGTAGGTTATAGGATTAATAGAATGAATGGTAAAATGTCTACACAGTAATGGTAGTTAAAGTCTAATTTTAAAGAAAGTTACCTGATAAAACAGCAAAGCCTGGAGACAGAGGTTGTCCTTTACATGCCTGTGGCTTACTTCTCAGAATTCTTTAATACAGACAGAGTTTGCTCTGGAAGAACAGGAACAAGTCTGTCTTTTCACCAGAGCTGGCTGAATGGCACTGTTTTATTGCTGGTCATGCTGTGATTTATCACAGTTGCTGTTACTGCACTCATCTGTGTGCAGTGGACTTACCTGCCTTCTGAGGGCTTCTTCTGAGTGGATTTTAAGCTGATGTCCATGCAGGAAACAGCTCCTTTGACCTCTTATAAAATCCAAAATAAGAAAGCCTTCTTAGAAAACTGGTAACAAGATCGAAGTGTGAGAGATTTGTCCTTCAAGAGCATCATGGGGACTTTTATGAGACACATAAAGTAAATCTTCTGTCTAGTGGAACAGAAGTCTTTTTGGTGGACTAATGCTCCCTTGGATAAAGGAGGAGATCTAATTTGAAACAGAAAAAATGCCTATAAATTATGTTGTTAATTCTTAAAACCTGGTTTGTGAAAGTAAAAATGTGACAATTCAGTCCCCAAACACTTAGCAGTGCAAAATCTTTCTTGCTTGGAAAATGATTTGCTTAACTGAAGTGCCTTTTGAGAACTATAGTTTTCTTCACAGAATATTTTGGAAATTTGTAAATTTTTTCCACCTACAATGAAAGTCTACTATGGGAAAGTGTATATAAATCTGTGTCTCTAATAATTATGGCATTTGGTTAGTAGTAGCTGTAATAGTCCTGAGTAGTCCCACCTCAGGACTTCAGATGTCAGCAGTGAAAGATTTATAAATTACTTTTTAATGAGTACTTTGCACTTTAAAAAAGCAGGAGTCCGAACAAAATTAAATCCTAGTTGTTTGAGAAGTGCTAAGTGTTATTTAACGTGCACCATGGAAGGGTTTTTTTCCTCAAGTGGGTTTTTTGCTGCTGAAGTTTGTGTAGTACACATTTGGAGTGTGTCATTCATTAGCTTGTCTCTTGTTCTAGAAGTCCACAGTATTTTAGTGTGGGGATTTTTGTTGGTTTGTTTGTTTTGTTTACATCATGGAAGGGTTTACTTAAATGCATCTTGCTGGTTCTTTGCCCTCTGGCTGCTGCTTTGATCTTGTCAGTCTCCAAATTGTTTTATGCACTGCTGGCAGCTTGGCTAAGAGAGCAGAGAAGGAAGGTGAAGGGATGAACATGTAAATAAGTGGGAAGGAGTGCAGGCTCAAACTCTGGCATTCTTTATGCTGCCTTCAAGAGCTGTTCTAAGCAGATTTTAATTCTTTCAAAACCAGAACTTTTTTTTCACTGAGCATGTTGTTACATATGTTTTAACTGCCCAGTCACTGGATTTAGGGATCTGTGGCAGAGCCTTGCTTACTCAATAGGTAAGGCTCTGGTTAGGAAGGCAATGCTATGTGGAAAGGCAAAACAAATTTGTCATGATTTACTCTTTCCATGACCCTTGTCTCAATGTCATTGTGGACAAATAGGCATTTTTATATAAGGTGACACCTAGAGACTTAGGAGAATTGTTTGACTTTCTGTGTAAGGCAGGGCGAGTCTCTTACTGCCTTTCTAAAGTCTATGATGCACACATGGCTCTCCTTGGAACCATTGCTTTTTCCTGTCTGTTTTGGAGTGTAACCTCTTTAGAAGAGACACTAATCCATGTATGAGAACAAAGATATTTGGAGCACTTGGCATGGTATGACACTGATTTAATAAGGGCGTTTGTGAAATAGGAGCAATCATAGTTAGTATTCCTTAGTCAGTTGTTAAAAAACCCAGAACAAACCCCACAAAACCCAAACAAACCCCAACACTCTTTCTTCTTCCAATGTCATTTATTAGCATGTTGTGGGTTCAGGCTATCTCAGTAGTCAAACTCAAGAGAGCGTCTCCTTCCTTTCATGAGTATTGCATATTTATATATATCTGTCAAAGGACAGATCATGATTGTGTTTGAACAGTGAAGAACAAAACATACTTAAATAGATGCAAGTTGTCTTGCCTTCAGTAGCCTTATGGATGAGTAACACCATGAAAGCATATGAAACTTTACTTAAAATCTGTTTTTAGATAAGTAAAAGCAGTTAAAATGTCATTTTTCAAACTACTGAAAAGTCAAAATGTAATTTAATCTAATTTTTTCAACTGCACATCCCTGTTCAAACTTATTTACAGTCTATGCTCTGTGTTTGTGTATGTGTGGATATGTGCATCTCATTAGCATGATCTGGTTAATATAAAGAAGATATTTCTGTAATAAATATAGATGTTTAAAATAAGTAACTAATCGAATTTCTCAACAGTATGACTGACAGACCAATGCAGCAGTTGTGAACAGCAAAAATTAGAAGGTGCTTAGTAGCATTCTTTACAAAGTTTATTTAAAGTGTGAGTGATAGAGAAATTACTTCTTAACAGTTTGTTCACAGTGACGTCTTACAAGTGAAAAAGCAAGAATTGGATTGTTGACTTAGGTACTGTGGTAGGAATGGTATAGCATGTAATTCAAAAGTTGTGTTGGTCTGTGATTTAGGGGTTTTCTGGAAGGTTTTGCAGAGTATGATGCGGGCACAGTGTGCTCACTTTACAGAGGTAAAAGTCAAACTACAGATAAATATGTCATGATTGATATGTTAAAACATGTAAGCCAATAGCTTGATTTTCTTCAGTATTTACTGGCAATAGTTAAGAAAAAACTTGGTTGGGGGTTATATCTTTTTAACTGCTGTTCTGTCTTCTGAACTAATTATTCATCTTCTTTACTGTTCCTCTTACTAGGCATTTTGCATCCTTTCTTCACAATGGTACATCAGCAAATTTCCTTAAAAGGTTCTGTCTTAGACATGGGGACTTTTGCAAGGCTAGTAATTATGTTACACAAATGTGCATCATTCAAACTTCAAAAACTAGTCTCACATTTTATCAAAATTTGCACATAATTCATGTTAAACACTGAAATTACTTTAATAGTGAGGGATTTAATGGTCTAGCTCCAGTGTACACTTTTGAAATTACATGTTTTGGACCTCTCCTCTTTTTGTAATATTCTCTTTAATTATGTTAAAAGTTTGGCTTCTCCATGTTCCAACACCCTAGTTTTGGCAACAGTCCATACACTAAGGTAAATATTTTCCACATTGGCAGAATAGAGGGGTCAGTGCAGAGTGAAATTCCCTTAGTTGAATTTTCCATTTAGAAATGAAAGTCTGCTTTATGATAAGCAGTGACATCAGTACTTAAATTTAAAAGTTAATCCTGAAACAAAATTCCTTTTTGCTAAGAATGAATGGTATTTTCCAGCCCAGTCTTTTCTAATAAGCTCAGTTCTTATAAGCCATACTTTTGTTCTGGAAAAAACCCAACCCAAACAAAAATACTAAAACCAACAAATCCAAATAAATAACCAACCAATCGTACTTACTGTAGTCTCACCAGTTTCAAGTGAATGAAAGTAAATGTGTCCATAGGTTATAAGTTTTCCTGCTGAATTAAGAAATTGGTGTCTTTTGTAGAGGACTGCTATTTTGGAGGGTTAAAGAGGGAAAGTACAGAATATAATAATACAAGAAAGTCTGCTGCTTACGTAGTAAAAATTCTTGTATGTGTGATTAAAAAATGAGATGAAACTCACAAGAAAACAAATATGCATTGAAACATTTGTCCTTGACTTGCTTGAAACTGTATTTTTAATAGATAAAATTTTTCTGTTATCCTGAGTAATAAATGGAATAATAAGTACTTTTGGTAAATAATTTAATGTTACTGTCAAAAAATGATTCATTTTTATGCTTAGAATTAATATATACACCTCTGGGAACATCCCACATAATAATTTAAGTTTTTTACTTGCATATATTCTTCCCAGATGTAATCTTTTCTACTTGGTACTCTGACTTTTTTGTCATTGATCGGTTTTCCCCTTTTTTTTTTTTTGTCACTGCTACCTCAATTTCTGCAGGAACAAGTAGGTTATGGGTAAGTATTTCAACTAAATCAGACTTTACAAAGTTTTGCCTTCGTGAGGACTTATTTTTTTTGCCCTCACTTACTTTGGTAAAAACTTTGTAGACAACAGCCCAGCTGTCTGTAAATGCTGTGCTTTCTCAGGTCTCCATTATCGTCTTGTTTGTGTAGTAGAGAAATAGTTCTCAGATTCTCCGAGAGACTTTGTCTGCTGCATGCTTCCAAGCAGCATCATTATCTGTGCTGTCTTCCAAGATGCTGCCTTCTCCTGGGGCTGGCTCCTTTGTTCCTGTCTGCTGCGTCTCAAGTGCAGTGTTTACTTTGTCTCTCCCATTTCTTTTTCTCAAAAGACCTTGTATGCATTTTGGCCAGTTTGCTCAGAAGACTTCTCTGCATCCAACAAGATGCTCTGTTTCACATGTTCAGTTTAGTCATCCTTGTCAACCATTATCCAGCCATTTTCACATCATACCTCTTCCCTTCTAGCTTCATTAAATATATTCTCAGCATGGTATAGCCGCCCTCTTCTCTCTTATTATTGTGCTTCGTGTAATTTTGATCAGATTTGTTGCGCTGTACAGCACAAGTTTTCAAGTTATTTTCATCTGTGCATTTTGAAAAAGTAGGACTTAATTCTTCTGATGTTGGAGCAGATCTTCCTATACCCTTTTAAATCATGTGATTTCTGATAAAAATTTTAACACTAGTGTATTTTTGAAAGTAGTGACTTTATTGACAGTGTGAAGTAGGGCAGGGGAATGTAGGCAAACTGGTTCCCTGCACTTAAACATTTGTAGGTGTCTTGCCAAATTACTGAGTTGCTCAAGATGTGCCTTCTTCTGGCAGTAGAACACAGTTGTCCTGTCTGTCTTCCTTGACTTCATTGTGAAATGACGAGTAGAAAGACCTTTTTCAGGTGTTTGAGGAAAATGTTGCTCCAGGCAATAAGAGAACGTTGAGAGAGCAGCAAAATTAAGAAGGAAGGAAGAAAGAAAGAAACAAATTACAGGTTTGGGAGAGATGGGGAATGAGAGATAATTCTTCTTCCTTGAACTGTGATGGGTGAGTTAAGAAGAAAAAACAATGGAAGTATGTGATATCTCTTGAGTAAGAGTTTTCAGGCATTTCATTTGCATAAAGTTTTCAGACCTCCAAGCTGGCCTGCGGTGAGTTATTTGTCATTATCTGGTAACGCAAGAACTGAGCTTGTTTGACAGGTTAATCTTGCCTGCCATGTGTAAATAAAGTACTTTTGTGCCCCAAACTGTGGACTGTGCTTTCTGACTACTTGCTTTTTGAATAAGGTAGTCAGTTGGGCTCCAAAATGTGTCACCCCTGGCTGAGCTGCATATTCAGACAACAGCTCAGGTCCAAAGGTATCACTGAAGTGGCAAGAGCCCCCACTTTGGTACAGGAGCCTCTGAAATGGTAATAGGATTAGTTTCTTTCCATACCACAGGTGTTACTCTGCTGGTGTGGCTGGAAGGGGACCTTGCTCCTATCTCTGCTGGCAGAAGATCTGATGATGAATAAACATGAGAGAGAGGAAAAGTGTCTTTCCTTTGTTGCCCTTGAATCATTTTGGAAAGGAGTCGTCACACCTACATGAAAGAGAGAGAGGAAGTGCACTCCCTTGGGTTCTCTCCCCTGCCTCCCTCCCTTTGGAAAAATGCAATGGCAGTGAATGGTATTGTTCTAGGGAAAGTCTTGTTGTTAAGTGGAGGTTTTGGTTGCTAGTTGAAAATATATTTCTGAAGCATAGCAAGCAAAAAGCTAATTTAGTCTGGGTTTAGGATGTGGGTGGAGCCTTTTTTGCATGAAAACCAAGGTTTACACTTGCCTTTATATCAGCCAAATGCAACTCCCAACGTAGGCTTATATTCACACTTGTCTGTCTTCACCTGCTTCTTGTCTATTGAGAAACTTCTGATACGGAACTGTGATGGGAGAGGTGTGTGACACATCTGAAATGCAGGTAATAAAGTATTAAGTCAAAGAGTGAATGAACAGCTTAAAAGTAACTTTAAAAACTTGTGTGCTTGTCAGTTGGAAAATGGAGAGATTCTAGGACTTTGGAGGAAGGAGAATTGAGCAATCTCTTTTAGCTTGACTGCAGCTCCCTATGGATGACGGGATGGAGAGAACACCTCTCACAAACGCAGGTGGTGCATAGAAGGTCTTTCTTACTCCCATTGGGTGCTTGCATTGGTCTGAAATGTCACTCTTAAAAAGCTGTTCCTCTAATAATAGCTATTCTTATTTCTGTATTAAGAGTTGAAATCAATCTTTTCCAGAGATCTTTCCCACTTGTAATTTCTTGTCTTGCAAGATATTTTAGAAAGGGGCTTTTTATCTCTCTTTTGATGGTTATGTTTATTCAATTTCTAAAAAACGTGCAATTGTCAATTTTAATCATCACGTGTTACTTTTACATTGATATTAGGCACTCAAAGTTGTGTGGTTGATACAGGCTTAATTTATGAATAAAAACAAATATTCAATCTCTCTTCTTCATTCTATACTGCATTGTTTTCCAGTGATTGCTACTGAAGATCTCACTATCCCAATTATGAGGTGAGCTGAAGAAGTTATGTAATAGATTCTGTCTTTCATAACTTTTTGCTTAGGTGGTCAAGTATTACCCAAACATATCCTTTCCAGTTATTCTGTGGGCTCCTTAATTAAAATAGTACAGGTTTGTTTTTATTCCCCACATATCCTCCCTTTCCCACTGAGTGCTGTGGGAGTTTTAAATTGGAAAATACAGATAAAATCCCTTGTTTCCCTCAAGGAATTCACAAGTTTATTTACTTCAGTTTTATGGCACAAAAGTGGGGAAGAAACCCCACTAGGTTATGAGCCCAAAATCAGTAGGTGCTGAGAAGAAGGAATTATTTGTGCTTATCCTGGTTCAGTTTGCTAGAAAAGACCGAGATAGGAACATTTCTATTGTATTCCTTATTTCTATTTCTATTCCTTATTTCAAATTGAGGGCAGTATTCCTTTATTTCATCTCATCTCCAGAAGTCTTTCCAGATGGTACTGTGTTCCCATGGCTTAGACAACTGACAACATAAGGAAGGACGGAAGAGAACTAGATGTGTCTTTCCATGGAGACACTTTTTTCCTTAGTGAAAAAACTTCTGTATATAAAATGGCAAACTTTCTCTGAGTGGCCACTTTTACTGGCAGCTACAGCACCTAGAAGTTCTCCTGTAGAAAGTTCCCTGGGAATTGGTAATGTTCTTTTTTCTTTTTCCTTTTAACTTAAAGACATTTTTAAAATGCTAGTTCTTTGTTCTTGTATTTAGTGTGAAATAATTTCCATATTCTCTTTGATGGTTAGTGTAAACTTGCTAGGTAAGATGTTAACTGTGTTAAAGGAGTATGTTTTCATGTACAAAGCTTCATGGTTTTGAGCTTACAGAATTACTCATTCTATCTTTCCATTTCAGCTGTCCAAGAAGATAAAATAACTGATATAACTGATCTGATAGACCATGTAGTCTTTACTGGAGCTACTTTTTTTCCCCCCTTTAAGTTTTACAAATTATTTTACAGAAGAAAGGAGTAACAAAATTTTGACTTGAACAGGACTGTTACTCCACCAAGAATCTGAATTATTTCCATTTATTTTTCTGCTGTTCTTACAATCTCACTTCATAGTCTTCTATGCAGTTGAATAGAAAAGGAGGACATGGAAGAAGCAGAGGCATTATACTCCGACTTGAAAAAAAAAGTTTATTCTATTTTGCTTTATATTCTTATTAGCCATCCTAGGAAACATTGTCTAGGTGAAAAAGTAGGTGGATGCTGAAATAGCTGGGGCAAAACTCCTGCAGCTGCTCTTGGGAAGCAATTTATTTGAATTGTCACAGTGATCTGCTTTGAGTATTTTCACTCAACTGTTTTTTGTAGGCTGGGCACTTTAAGAAAGGTAACAAAATGCTAAGTTTATAAGATGTGAAAGGACTATGGTGGGCAAAATTTGAGATCATAATTGTTTTTAACATGTTAGAAGAGTCTTCATAATAGGTTAAAAAAGACAAATGAAAATGACTAAATGTAAGCAGAAATATGTCACTAAAAGTGTGACTTGGCTGTTAACAGTTCTGTTTAAGATTTAGGGATTGTTGTGGGACATGAGAAATGAGCCAACCACCTGTTTATTTGTTTAAAATGTACCTATCTGTATACATATACATAAAGGAGATATCTCTATGTATAGATAAATTTATATGTAGCTATCTAACACAAGGAATAATGGAATGATGTGATAGGTAACCATTATCTTCTGCTTTGGACTTGTGAAGACTTAGCCTGAGAGCTCTGCCCAGTTCTTGACAATGCAATATGGTAAGGCTGGAGAGAGGCCAGAGGACAACAAGAGGAATAAGAGGTTTAGACATCAGGGCCTGTGAGGAAAGATTAGAGCAACTTGTTTATTTTCAAACTACAGAAAAAAGATGAAGGACACACACTTTCCGGTGTGAACGTGTGCTTTATACTGGGCATAGTTGCTGACTGCTTTCCATGTCTGCTGGACATGTAAGAAGTGATGAACTTTGGTGTTGTATTGCTCCCTTTTAGCATCATTATGCAGGCTTTATTTCTGGGACAGTACTTTTGCATATCACCCTTGTACTTATTTACATATTTATTCATCTCTATTTACTGGATGCTGTACTTCCAGATTATTCATACCTCTTTTTCTAAATACCGAAGAAAAAGTGTGAATATATAAGCAACATTTGTCAGGCTTCTTATCGTCCAGTACACCTTGGAAAAAGTGTATGTATGCAAGGATTTTTCTTATAACTTCTTTAAATGCAAGGTAAGGTGGATTTATCTATCTTCTCTGAAAACATAAAGGATACAAAAACTTAAAATACTAATATGTTGCATACTTATTTTAAAAGAGCAGCTTCTCTCATTATACTTTTAGTTTGGCTTTGGCAGGGTTCCAGTTGATGTATTCTGCTGGAAGGTTACTGTGATCAGGCTGATTCAGTCTTTTATGTTGTTGCAGATTTTTTGTGCTTACTTCTTGCTACAACTGTTTAATATTGAGTGTAAACATCCATTCTTCTGTGCAAGACTAATACCACTTTAATATGTACGTGCAGTTCTGAGACACTCTGCACTGTGTTGTCTGGAAGCTATTAGGTCTTCTTTTATTGCACCACAAAGTAGATAATAAGTGCCAGTATGATTTTGCAAAAATTTTAGAGGTCCAGGAGTTTGTTATTTGGATGCCTTATGTTTGCTCCTCTATGCACTGATCTGCAAGCTAAGCAGTCTGATGTTTGCAAAGCAAGGCAAGCACAGTAAGATTATCACTAACAGGTTGAAATTGGTAAGGACAGAGTGGCCACTCATCAATCTGCCCACGTGAGCAGTTTCCAAGCTTGCCAGAGATGAAAATTATGAGTTTGGTAGATGGATATGAGATTAGATGGGATTTCTTGGCTGGGATTTCTTGGCTAACTGGAGGTTTGCTTGCAAAAGATGGTGGTGTTTCAAGAAAGTGATGGATTCCAGAGAGAATGAGACAGAATTCACCTCTGATACAGGTCCTGACACTTATGCACGTTTAGTTATTTCAAACTTCCTGTGCCACCTTGGGATTTTCTAGTAGCTGGATTGCAACTTTCTGTTCTGTCTCCATTTCTTGTAACTCTACTGTTTTCCAGGATTTTGGTTTGAAGTAGTATGTTACTTTCAGTATTGTGGTCAGCGTTGTGAAACTACATGGTGGGAGCTTGTAAGAATTTGGCTCCCTGCCTCTTAAGGATGCAGTTGGAAAAGTCCAGTAGGTGTGTGTTTGCTCAGTTCATTCCTGCTCCACTTCTGGATGCAGTGAAGGGGATGAGAGGTGGTTCCTTAAGTGACTTAGGTCAGATTGCAGGCAGCGTGTACTCTTCTGTGGGAGGAGGAAGGACAGCTTTGAAGTGATATGCTGACAGTGATAACATTTAATACAAAGGGGATAGTTTGTCATCTTGCATAAGGATAAGGGATGCCATGAAACCAACACCTTCATAAAAAGTGGATTTTTGCTTAGAACTGTATGTTATCTCTTGTGCTCTCCTTGTAAAGAGAGTGAGAAAGTAGTTAAGTTTCACAGTTTTTAGAAGACACTTCACGTGATGGTACCTCATCTGATAACTACTTCCACTTTGTTGTCCAAATGTCTGTGAATGCATTGTTTATCCACAGAACTCAGTAAAACAAGTCACGTAGAGAGCAAGTTATTTCTGACCTGTTGCTGATTGTTAAAGTCATGTGAAACTTTATTTAAGCTATTGGAATTGTTTCTTGAGACTGATGGTAAAAACAAACATAGGCTATAAATGTTGCTAGCCTGCTGGGCAGGACTACAATAGAGTCTTTGTTTTTACAAAGTACTTAATTGTAAACTGGGTCATGAAACTATTGCCTTCTGATTTGAGGAAAGGTAGGAAAATACCAGCTGTTTTTGAAGGACCTTTAACTGGCTTGTGGACGGTGTTGATTGTTCACTTATTTATATTTTTCAAATACAGTTAAAAGTAAAGTAACTGTAAAGTACTGTGTCTGCAGTCAAAGTAATCTCTTCTTTGGGATTACTAAATGAGTTGGAAATGGTAATTTTTGTCACACAAAACATACACTATGCATCTCTTGGGAAAGATGGCTAAATCCAGGAGCTGGTTATTGCAGCAGAACATTGTGAAGGAATGAGAAAGAGGATTTCACTTCCATTTGAAAAATGTTTCAGGAAGTCTTGTGAGCCCAAATTTCTTTTTCTGCTATTATGGCAGCCTTTTCCATGCAGCTGATTCTGGACACTGGAAAAACATATTTTCCATAAATATACCTTTATCCCTCTCAGCTGAGTTGTTCCTTAAGGCTTAGTTAAGTCAGATGTCCTCTACCCTTTGTGTTCTTCAGTTCCACACACTGAGTAAAGCTACAGCAGTCAGGTATCCCAGACTTGCTGTGTCAGGAGGATATTTGTAGTTGTTTAACCATTACCTTTAGATCCCCCTTGACACAGGACAAGCCACAAAAAATGTATTGTTAAAATACTTGCTATGTTTCTGGAATGCAGGATGTATGTGCTAACTTTAGCATTGGTTCTTGGGACCTCTTAGTGGTTGTCCCTGCCCCCTGTCACTCCTAATTACATGTGCTGATGACCTTAGGGAATAAACTGGGAGAGTTTTGTCCAGAAAGCAGAGGGAACCTGTTAATGACTGTCTCGGTGCTTAACTAGCCATGAACATAAATGTTAACTTGCTGTAATGCAAACACTCCCTTCTGTCACAGCACGACTCTGTCTGCAGCATATAAGGAAGTTGCCAGCTTTTTCATATCAAACTATGTTGTCAATTATGCCTTATAGAAGCACATAAATGAGGATAATGCACGGGTCTTAGATATAGTCAAAACCTAGTCATCAGCTGCATTAGGGTGATAAAGATTGACAGGAAAAATTTACCTTGGGTCAGTTTGTTTTAGAAACTCATTACAAAACAGTAATGGGTGGGTTTGGGTGTTTGGAGGACTGAGATACTGATTTCAATTTTAGTCATGTTGAGATATGTCCTGGGGGAAGGAGGCTACACAATGGCTGAAAGGTCACTGATAAAGCTTCCTACAAGTAAATTAATAATTTCAACACTTTTTTCCAAAAGATGGTTTTGGCTTTTGTGTGCTTATTAACCTGTGTTTGTAGCTGTTGTTTGTAAAGATGTGGGTTGGGGAAAGAGGATTAAAAATAAGGAGAGAAGAGCAATATTTAAGCTGAAGTGTAAGATTGACACAAAGAAGAAATAGATATGAACTGCTTATGGCTAAAATGGGAAGATTCAGAACTGTACTTTTCCTCAGGAAGTGGTTTCCAGTACTTATTCAGATGCTGCTCTGGGTTCCTTATGGTTGTTACCAGCTGTCCTCTTTGACTTTCTTCTTATTAGCTGCCCTAAAGAAATAAATCATTGCCTTGATAAAGAAAGTGCAGTACTTCTGTCAAGTGCTAATGCTTCAGGTTAGTTGCTTGGTCTACATCTGGATAATAATTAACAGTAAAGATGAAAATTCTCAGGCATCAGTAACTTGAAAGTGCAACATCAAGTTGCTTGTCATCCTTGACTGACTCTGGTCGTTGTGGACTCCCAAGGTTAAAAGTACAAAAGTAAGGGGCAACAAACTAAAGCATGGGAGCAGGCCCAGATGGGCATGTTGGTGGCAGTGGCCTTTTATACAGGCCTGCATCATTACTTTTCAACAACATCAGAGAGGAAGTTGTGCCTTTGCACTGTGGACGTAGATTAGACATTTTTGCCAATGTTGTCCTCTTGGAAAACCTACCTGTACGTGTGCTCCTTAACAACTGTTAGGCATCAAGATCTCTATTGGTGGCTTTTTGTCTCTCACCTGTGTGTTAATTATTCAGCAGATCGAAATCAATCAGGCTTTTCTCAGGCTTTTCTGTGTGTGGACCATAAATCTTGTCCAGGAGAGCTTGTCCTTTAACTGGAAGACTGTCTGTCTTTGGCAATGACATAAATTAAGGTATTAAGCACTTTTGTCATAGACTATTATGCAGTTGCATCACAATCCAGACTGTCTTAATTATTCCTTACCCTATGTTGCCTGAGGCTGTGACCTCAAAAGCTAAACAAGGTCATGCTTGGCTAGGATGAGAGGAGTCAAACAAATTCAGTGCTACAGGAAATGTTAGTGATTCAGCAGGTGAGGCAGCACCTCTGAGTTAATGTTTTCCCCGTGCCCCAGACTGGTAAAAGATGCTGCAGCTTGTATGACGAGACGTAAAACTGAGAGCCTTGGTTAAAGTTTCGGTGCAATTCCTGCTAAAAGTGAACATGTTAATTCAGAGTTCTTGCCCAAGTTCAGATTTTCTTGGCTGTGTCCTCTACACATTTCTAATGTCTAGTATACTAGAGGCATATTATCCTCTTGCTCCTGTCCTAAACTGTTCTTAGAGTTGTTGAGAAAGTTTGCATTCCAGAGGTGCTGACATGTGTGCAATTGGCAATAGACTGTTTTCCAGAAAAAAACGGTCCCTTTGGAGATCATTCAAAATCAAAGGAATCCTATTCTTGTAAGAAACGTAAGGCCAAAACTGAAGAGCTTCTAGGATTTTCTTTCTTTCTTTTAATGTGTGTAGAATAGCTTTTTGGCTTAAACATATGCGGTCAAGTGTACTCACAGTTACATATTTTTGTTTTCCATAGGATTCAAGTGCCCTGTATGTTCAAAATTTGTATCTTCTGACGAAATGGATTTACATCTTGTGATGTGTTTGACAAAACCAAGGATAACCTACAATGGTAAGAAAGAAGTAAGCTGATAACTATTTATTAATTTTAAACATTAGTGTGATAATAATTCTTTACTTCATAAGATACTCTGGTAATTAGTTAGAGGACACAGAAATGATGTATGTTTTTTGCTTGTAATTTATTTTTTCAAATTCATTCCTAAGAACTTAAATCTTTTTATACTGCATGCCAATGTAATTTGCACTGTGTTCTGCAAATACAAAATTATTCTTATTTGAATGTGTTTATTCCACTTTTTGGCCATTGGTCAGTGTGCATTTGGTGTCCACTTGAGATATGTGTAGCCTACACGCCCTCTCATCTAATGACATCAGGTAGTGAGGTGGGTCAGTCAAGTCTCCTGGGGACTTAATTAAGGACTGTTACTTGACATGCTGTGCATTTGCACATTTCTTGAGAAAATGGTTGTTTCTTGAAGGAACTAAAGGACTGCCTCCTTCTTCAGCTGATTGCATATGTGATACTTCATAAGGACTGGTAGATACTTATGCTTTTGCTATTTTAATTGAACTGGCCAATATCAAATGAGTCACCTGGAGTAGCTCTGTTTTTATCCCCTGCTATTGAGCTCTCCTTTTAGGCAGCCTTTGATGCAAGGCAAACAGGACTTTTGCCACTGAGTTTAAAACCTTTCTGTCACTGTGTCTTAGGCTGTCATTCAGTTCTGTGACAAGCACACAAAAATGCTTCAGGAAACCAGGAATTAGAAAATCTTACTGAAATCTTTGTTCCTCGCTTTGACAGAGCTTCCCTACCATCAGAAAATCTTACAGTGCCTCTTCAACAAGATTATTGCTCACCAGTCATCAGATGTGCAATCAGAAAGCAATTGGAAAGAAATTGTAGAGGAGAGGGAGCTGGAGGGGGTTTTTTGAGGTGACAATGCTTGCAAGTTATACCAGGGGAAAACCTGATTCAATGGAAAGTAGAAATGTCAAATAATGAGGGTGGCCAAACACAGTAGCAAGCATCTCCGGCCTGCATCCTTGGAGATGATCAGCAATTGACTGAACAAGGCCCTAAGCAATTGGTTCTTCTTTGAGTGAGGGGCTAGACTAGAAGACTTCCAGAGGTCACTTCCAGCATAAGTGATTTATTGCATAAATAACCTGCAGTGTTATGGGCTCTGTGAGCCTCCAGGCACCTTGCTCTTATGGGATTCTACACTGGACTTTTTTATTGGAACAAGTCTTGAAGAATGGCTGGGCCCACCTTATTCTTTGTCTGGAGAGCAATAATGCTCTTAATACTGGCTCTTAATTCCAAAAGTAATTCGAAATCATATGCTTAGAGTTGTGAAATCCATTTCACAGCATAGCACTTAGGAAAGGTAAATATTTCTTTTTTTCCTCCTGGTGTTACCACACATATATATTCAAGAACGTTGATGTCATCTAAGAGAGGGCTTTTTTTTCTCTTTGTTTTTCCTTTTAAATTTAGGACTGAGCATTATTCAAGATAAATTGTTTACCGATGGATGTTGGACACTGGAGAGAAGAGAAGCAGGCTAGTCACCCCAGTCAGGGTGGAATAATGCACTTGGGATCAGTTAGGGTGGGGCACAGGGAGACAGACTGGCAGAGAGCAAGCTCTGACAGTAATCCAGCTGATGGGATGTGCACAAATTATGAGCTGACTGACTGAAATCCTTTGGCCCTACAGCTTCCTACATGTGCATATGAGTGCATTCATCTGACTAACTTTAGTTCAAAGGTACAGTGATGACATAAGGTAACCTCTCAGTATCATTTGTCATGTTTTTTTGTATCACAGTAGTGCCATATTCAGATTCTTTTTCTCTTCCTGCACTGTTTCTCCCAGCTGGCACAGTACTGGTTGGAGCTCCTTTGGGCCATCTTGTTACCTTTGTGCAGTTATTACCAGCAGCTTATAATTTCTTAATTTAGGAGTGTGTCTGCTGTACAGTCAGCCTCAGATACTTATTCTAGGAAATGGTTATATAAACTTGAAGGAAGGAAACTACTAAATTAGGTAGGCAAGTTTGAGAGAGACGCTTAGTTAGAAGTGTGGTCTCATTCTCATGAACACTAAATAGAAGTGTGCAGTGTCCTGACTCCAGTTGGTTAGCTCCTGGAATCATGGACTAAATCTTAAATTATAGTCCATAGCTAGCTATTCAAATTACTGCAACACAAAGAAATTCAGTTGTGCAGTGCTCAGATGTTACTTTGTGATATTGTTGTGGTCCCTTTCATGAGGCTAATGAAAAAATTAATTATCCATTTGTAACTTGATGCTGCCATGATTTCAGGCCCAGAATGGCATATGAATGTCTATATGCATGGGGGGTTTTTTTGTCTGTTTAGCCATTTGCCAAGTTTTGTTTGACAGAAGAAAAGATGCTGCTGTCAAATTTTGATACCCTCTTCCAAAATGGAAGGCATTTGTTTATGCTTTACTTTCTCATTGTTTTCTTGGCCTTATGTCATAAACTCAAAAGGAGCCATCTAGGCACCATTTGCTTATGTTGGTCACTGATCTTTCCCAGTCCTATTACCCTTAACAGGATTTTTTTTTCTCCTTTCTTTTTTGACCCTCACCTTCTTTTGTTTCTGAGTTTTGTGTTGAGTTGAAGGGAGTTTTAGACTTCAGGTACTGAGATATTTTAAAATTGAACAGTTCAGTTGGATTGAGCTGTGCTTATGTCTGATTCTGTTTTAGATGTTTCCTTATGATACTGTGAATTTAGTTAGTTGTTCTTTCTAAGAAACACCAAGGAGCAAATCATATGCATTTTGTCATTCTGAGAAGACAAAACTTCTTTCTTTTTACATTTTCTGAGGCATACAGTCCCCTGCAGAAAAATGTTATAATACTGTTTAGTTGTGATTGAAGTTTAAAAAAAATTAATGAGTCCTCCCAGCCAATCTCTAATTGCTTTCTGAGCCACCTTTTTGTGCACTGCATTTGGCAATTGAAAGGATCAGTGAACTGCAAATTCGGGCAGCTGCCTGATTTACATGTGTTGTCTGAAAGAGGGTGGTCACAAAATTATCCAAGTTCTATGCTGTAAGTTGCACTGATTTTCATATAAATAAATCAGTACATTTTATTCTCCTTATTCTTTCAAAATCACATGACTTGCCTGCAACAGAGATCTCATTGCTGACTCAATTTGGCATGTATAAAGAGCTTTCTTTTTTTCTGTGGAACTTTGTCCCACGTCTCTTTAAACTAATTGTGGTGCTCACACATTAACCAGTATCTAGGCATTTTGGTACAAAAGCTGATTAAATGAATGGTATTGTGCAAAAAACATTATGGTGTTTGGTGACAGGGTCTTAAAGAGCCTTCCTTTTCTTAACAATTAGAAAATGCTGTGAGTTGCTCAGCAGCCAAAGTAGATCCCATGCACTGGTTCAACACAGGCTGGGAAAGGCCACTTTTATGAAGAAAATGAGTTACTTGCTAGTTGACAGGTTTTTTAAAAAAAACACTGTTAAAATATTCTGTAGCCATACCTATTTCTTTCAGTTGCTCCAAAGTGTCAAATTAGGCCCCTGGTACCACCTTGGTCCAATTTGCTGTGGTGAGTAAGGAAGGGAGCCCACTTAGAGACTACTCTGCAAAGGGTGTTGCTTGCAGTGTAGCCCTGGGGCATTTATGTGAATTTATTCAGTGTTTTGTAAGCAACTTGCCTTTAATTCCTTGCGGATGCTTAGAGCTGTCTGGTGAAGCTTAGGTTTTGAATATAATTATTGTTTATTTTGTTTTATTATGGTATTGATTCTTTTTCACTGGAAAGTGTTCTATAAAAAAATGGAGAAGACACAGGAGAGTCTTTTGACTTCAGGTGTGCCAATTTTAGATGCTTTGCAACAAATGCACTCAATTCCTTCTGAAGAAACCTTCCAGTTGGTTCTGAAATAATTCCTGTTTTTCATTTTGAAATTCCTTTGTTTGTTTCTCAAAAGGCTTTGTAAGACTTTTATTTTTATTATTGTTATTAAAGGGCCCCTTTGAGAGCAGGGACTAGCAGCCTGGCACCTGGCCAGATGGGGAAGCCAGTGACCCTGGAGAGCTGGGGAGAGCCAGTCAGCTCCCTGGACTGGTTGGCTGGCTTGGCGAGCCGGCCTGCCCTCTTTCAAAAGTTTTGATTGAATTAGTACATTCCTGTGGAATATTTTGGGTTTCATCAACTCGGCACTTTGTGTTGGAATGGTGTTCTACTGGAAACAAGCTGATCTCCTCAAAGCTGCTCTCTCAGGGGTGGTGCTGCTTTGACATCAGCGCAGCCTTCACTCAGACCTCTCTGCATTTCATTCACATGTGGCAATGGGACAACATATTTACTGAGGTTCATTTTGAGGGGAAAAGCTTTTACTGGTGTAATTCAGAGAGGAAGACTGTTGAAACATATGAACTGCTGGAGGTCTTTTCCTTACCTGAGGTAAGGACTTTGTAATTTTTCTTTTTAAATTGCAACAAGTGAATTTTTTTAGACCTATCATAGTACAAAAGAGCAAGAGATCAGACATCACAGATAGGAGGGATTACAGATATCATTTTATATTAAGAATTTATCCCATTTCTTTGAAATAGAGAATTAGTATGGGGAAAGTTGTTACAGACAAAATAATGAAAATTAGCATAGGTATACCAGAAGGAAAAACGTGAATGAAACTCTGTGGTCTTCCTGTCTGGCAATGTATTTTTTTTTGCTGGGGTGCTTGATCTAACACCATACACAACTAGCCAAATATTCCCATGCCATCTAACAGTTCAAACTGACTTGGGCCACAGCAGTGCAACTGATTCAGATTGGCAAGGATACCAAAGGTTTTGCCATAATTTAAATACACTGTTTTTTCTAAATCAGCTTGAGGTGTTGGGTTGAGTTGTGTCTTGTGAGGAAACCAGAACTTGTTGAGTTTATATTGCTCAGTAGAAGGGAAGAAAAATAGTGCACCTTAACCTAATATTTTAACCATCAAAATACAGAATTCTGGTAGTCTTGCCCACTGCAGTGACTTGACTTTCTCGGTCACTTCTGTACATCAAGGGGGAGTATTTTACTCAGCAGGGGTGATGCTCTCAACTATTTTGACTGATGGCACTCAAAACTTCAGTCTGGAATGAAAGGAATTACTAACTTCAAATTCTCTGCCAGGGTTCCTGAGATCATACCCTGAAAGACCTTGCAAAAGGGCATCTTGCCAGTCTGCCTGGAAAAGCTTAAGCCTTCCTCTTTGTCCTCATCCTTTAATAGGACTAGACTTTCAGCAGAGCGGTACAAAATACTACTAAGGCTGACCTGTTCTTTCATTCCTCTTTATCCAAGGTGTAAAATTCTCCATGGAATTTCTCAATTCTTCCATTTTTAAAGTTTAACAAGATTCTTGGCTAGAAGTTTCTAGCTTCTTGCTCTGGCCTGCATGGTTCTGTGCTCTGCCCTCAGGGGTTCTGGGGAGGGAGAAGAGCATGCTTTAAAAGGTAGTTTAACAGAACATGTACAAAGACACGCTGTGTTTGCAGTTAGAATAGTGATATTTACTCTTTGTTTTGATCTTGTGTACTTGTGAACATCCTCCAGAGTATGTAGAAGGTTCATTCAGTGTCCCTGATGCTTCAAACTGTTTTCTCCAGTAGTTCTTGAAAATAGGTAGAGCTGTTGATCTTTGAGATTTTGTTTAATGTGATGACAGTAAACCATTACTATAGTAAATCAGATTTTCATCTCAGACATTTGCACAGCTGTTCCGTGAACTGATACAGTATCAGCTCAAAATTTCGTAGCTTGTCTTGCAAATAATTGTTACATTTAATGAGGGAATTGTCATTTTAAGGAGGAAAATTGTATTTGAAGAACCTGATTAAAATATACTGACTGGTTTATACTTCCTCCTTTTGGGCGGCTGTTGGTAATGTTTGAATAAGGAGGAAACTGTCACTGGTATTCACTGGTGTGGGCCATGGATAGCTATTTGTCCAAACCAGATTGCCAAGAGGAACAGTGGCAAACCATAGTTCTTCATCCCTTTGTTCAGTAAACCTATATTTCCTTCCCACGATCATCTCAAATCTTCCCTTCAAGAGTTTTTGGTACCTCACAGAAGAGCATCACTGCTGCAAAAGCAGCCTGTTACAGTTCAGGTTTCTCATGAAGGAAGATTGTTCATTTGAAAGAATAATGCTGACAAATGTCACTAAATACAACCACACTCTAGTTCAGCTTGTGCCTGCCTCCTAAAGGGGGTAGGACCTCCTTTGGTGACCCCATTTCAGCCTCAGTCACTGGATGAATTGGGTCAGTCTGTGACAGTGTGGAGTTGCAGCACTTTTTAGAGGCCACAGCCTCTTATCTTTCCTCCACACTCACAAACTGTCAACCCTTTGCTATGGAGTCAGGAAAGTAAGCTGTGTATTTGTAGTGGAGTGGTTGTGAAGAAAGCTTATGAAATAGGAACATAGTGTAACTGAGAGGGAAGCACTTCAAATATCTGGAGTAGCAGTTCCCAGAACTGCAGACTGTTCCATTTATCACAGTAAAATATGATCTTGGAGGTTTAGTGGTGGTGGCTGAGGTATATACTATTGCTTATTATTTTACTTTTCGTGCAAGTGGAAGGGAGGTATAGATTTGTACAGAAGCTATGACAGCTCACTTTCATGATTCAGATTGGAAATTATTAATAGATAATACTGAATTTTCTCTTTATGACGTGCTTGGATCCTGCTGAGAAGGACACACTACAGAGCTCACACCTATTAATATCTTAAACTTTTCTCTGATTTGTTATGCATGTGATTTACTCTTTCAATGAACCTTTGGGAGAAGGATATTTCATGGGTGATTCTCTGTACGTTCCCTTTAGCCAGGCCTAAATCTGCTAGACTGAACTTCCTGTGACAAAGCCATGGCAAATCACTCCTGGCCAAAATAGCTGCACTGTCACCTCATACTTAATTCAGTTCTTGAGACTGGGACAACAAATTTTTTTTTCTCAGTACACAGGAATTGCATACCTGTGCCACGGGAATATTTTATATGCAGCACTGGATAAAGCTTTTGACACCTATAGAACAACTGTACTCGTTTCTGAAATAAATGAGATCATTCATGTACCGAGTAGCTCAGGTGGTTCCTTTACCTCAGATACTGCCATTGGAACGGCGCTGCTAAAGTCAAATGACAACTCTTGTCCTAGGAAGTTACAGACACACCTGCGAGCCGGTGCCGCAAAGAGCGTCCGCGGGTGACACGGGGAGCGACCCAGAGCGGGTGAGAAGGGGCCCCGATGGCTTGTGCTGTGTGTCATTGTGTTTCTCTTACATAATGTCAGCGCAGTGCTGCGACGGTTCTGTGGCTCTGCATCATGTGATGTGGGCAGACAGGAGCTACCTTCCATGCCTTGCGCTTAATCGGTCTTTAGCTCCGAGAGGTCATTCAGAGGATGTCATAAATCGTGTCTGCAACTGCTGCAGTCTTGTGACTGCTGGGAACCGAGCTCCAGGGGAAATAATGTTTCTAGTTTTGTGTGGTAATTCTGCAGTCTTTAAAGCTGATACCTCTAAAACATTAAGATTTTACTCGTTTGCTAGCAGCAATCTGCCTTTCCCCCCCCCTTTTTTTTTTTCAGTTTCTCTGTGGCAGAGACAAAACCTTGAAAATACCCCTTTTCTGATCCTACAGAATAGGTTTCATTGGCTGGATTTTGAAATAAAACTATTTGAAATCATTTAGGTTTTAAAAAATAAATGCCAAGCTACATCTCATTGACATTGAGTGATCTGTGTAGGAATTTCATGGTATTTCCTTCCCTAAATTCCTCACTGTTTTGCAGGAACTAGCACAGATTATTTGCAGACCGGGATTTTTTTTTTTCCCGAAAGAAATATAAATGAATAAGAAGCACACTTTCTTGCTTAGAAACTGTCCCAAATTCAGATTAATTTCAAAGTATTGCCTGAAATGTAATTTGTACTTTATTTCTTTCTTCATACTAAAATCTTGCTTATACCCTTTGATTACTTAAATAGCCTTGTGCTTCTGAGTTGCAGACTCAACCCTTCAATGTAGGAAAGAAGTCCATCCTGCTTTTGCAGGAGATTTCAGTGATTAAACAAGCCTAACTTCAGAAACAAGCTGGGTGAAAACACTGTTAGTGTGATAGAGTACTCTTGCTTCTAAACTGGGGATTATTATCACTGCTTACACAGGGGAGAAGATTACCTGTTTCTAGTATTTTTAACAAAATCCAGTGGTTCTAGACCAGCCTCTAAATTGTCTACTGTCATAGATACAAAATACTAGGCTTGCCTGTTGTATCCTCCCTGGAGGAATCTCCTTGCTCCCTGAAGTTTGTTTAACTGCATCTCACATGGCTACAGATTTGCTTGGCTGAAGAAATAACCCGAAATTTTAGAGACAGCTGAAACATGACAAACTTCATTCTTGCTAGATTTAGTACTGAACTGTATTAACACTTAAGAAACCTTGTTAAAGCTTCCTCATGAAAATATCAGTTTCCATTTCAACAGTGCACTAACAGTTATTTGTAATTTAAAGCTGTATCAAATTTTTCAACCTTTTGACCATGTTCCTTGTGCCCTCCTTCCTTGTGTGAAGTTGTATTAGATAGTCTTCATATAATATTAGCTATTGCATAGCCTCTGTGTAGCTAAGCAATAATGTAGTATTCATTGATAATTTTTGCCCATAAATAATATTTTTTGGCCTGAAATCAAGGGGAGGAATTGTTTGGTTAACACCTTTTATTTTTATTCCCCAATTCTAAGGAAGCCTATTTTAATCTATGGCTTTATTAGCAGAAATGCTTTGTTGTGATAATGGTGTCCAATAGTTTTGCTAGCCTGTAAGTTGAAAAAAATGAGGAGAAAAATTAAAATTTTAATACGGTTGTAGAAATACACGGCCAGATCATGGGCATGTCACTTGGAACAAATCCTGGAGGATTGTCTTTGGGGGCTTTTGTTTTCTTAAACATATCTGCTGTGTTAATCTTTTTGTGTTACTGTTTGTGAACAATCGTGATTGCTCAATACTTTTGAAATTATCTGGGTGTCTTATTTAATTACTTCAGAATTTAAAGGAAGGTTTATGAGTGGTTCGGTTTTCTGTTTGGTTTTTTTTGGTGGTTGTTTTTGGTTTTGTTTGTTGGTGTTGAGTTGTTGGGGGGTTTTGGTTGGTTTTTCTATGTTGTTTTTTTTTCAATGCTCTTGCAATTAAAACCCCATATACTCAGTATCTTACTGGGACAGGAATAATGTGTAGGTATCTGTTAGCACCAGAAATACTGCATCTTTCTGCTTGCTGGAATAAACTATAATAGTGAATAATGAGTTAGTGTAGAGCAGAAAAATGGAGATAGCTTTGAAAACTGACTCATTATTTGATGTTATCAGAACCTTTTGCATTCAGACATGTTTTGCATTCCATCTATATCACCAGGATAATTGCATTTAAAATAGGAAGAGCTTATAAAAAGCAGTCTGTCTACTGGGAACACTAAAGACAGACAAGTAAAAATTATGCCGTGATTTATATCCCCATCCCTTGTATAAAGGGTAACACCAGATATTGTTTTAACTTGGAGAAGGCTGATCTCAGTCCTGCTGGGAAAAGCCCCTGTAGGCCTAGCACCTGGCACTGGGGTCGATAAGCCAGGCTGCATGTGTGCCGAGTTCTCACACCAGTGTTTTCGTTGTGTGTCACTCAGTAATATCATACATCATATCTTCCCTGAGAACGGTGTCTTAGTCACCCCTGTTTTTTCTCTGCTCCTGCTGTTTTGACCTTAGGCTCACAGTTTTATCTTTCATGCCATCTTCCTTGGTTGTGCTCCCTACGCATTTGTGTTGCATCAGGTCAAACCAAACTCCTCTGCCACCTTGCGAAGAAATGTGCCAGTTACTTGACCAATGTTAAAAGAGTGAACAAAACATGGAAACAAATCCTGTGATGAGTGCTTTGACGAGCGAGAGAAAACTCGGAGTCAATCAATGTGATTGATAGGGCGAGTTTTTGTTTATTGTAAAAAAGTTTAGATTTTTATTACATTCTGGTTAATTATGCTTACTAGGCACTATGTTATTGGCCAAGTTCTAAAATGGTTACATTTGTATTGTTTAACTCTTAAACTATGTCGGGGTTTTCTAGTGTTTACTGGTTTTGCCACAGGTGTAGGTTTTTGCTACAAAGTTGTAGTGTCTTGTTTTAGGGTCTTTTCTTACGTTTTTATACCGATTAGATAATTCTTTTGCTCGTCGTAAACAACTTAACACTTCTTTATTAGCCTGGCTTGCATTTTTTTGCAGAGGCCTACTTATGCTAACAGCTTTTTCTAACTCATGCTAACAGGAGGATTGCTTATACAACGCTCAAGAGACTCGTGCCCCCATTCTAATAGCCATTTATCAACAAAATCCTTCATCTAACTTCAAAACAAGCTACCATTAAAGTAATCCATATTGCCCAGAGTAATAACATAGCCAACTTCATCTGTGCTGCTTCTGGTGATTCCCTCTCTGCCTCTGTTCTTCAGAGACATTATTGCCCTATCCTTTCCTTCTGTGAAGTTTCTGCTCTGCTTGCTTCATCTGCCTTCTGTCAGATGAGAGTTCTCATGGATTTCATTAGGCCCGCATGTCCCCATCACACTCCTGGTTCGTTGCAGACCATGAGGAATGAAACATCTTCACTGAAAATCATTTGCAAATCAAGCAGTTTCTCTGACTTCTGACTGTAGTTTTAATGATGGCAAATGGTTGAAGACTTGCCATTTGGAAAAACTGTGTTCTGCAATCTATTTTGTTTCCTTTTGTTTTGGAGGTAAAATAAATTTAACCACTTAAAAAGGCTGACAAAGCAAAAGGGAATTTCTAACCTCGATGGGGATCTTTTTGTACAGCCCCATCAACATCCTGCACTTGCAAGATCTTATCCAATTTAGCTCTTGATCAGAGACAGTCATTTTCTGTTCTACCTACTCTGCCACGTCAGTCCTCTGCCTTACTTGCTCAGTTTTTATGAATGCTGTTAGTGATGGAATCCAGTTGTGATTTGGAAAAGTTGTTCATTTTAGCAGACTTACATCATCTTCATTACGTCTTCCTCCTAACTGTAAAGCTGCTAGGAGAGCTCTGTCTCTGTACAGTATATAAAAGGAATTCTTCACTCTCCTTGTGACCACAGAGGGATCTTTTCCTTATGAAGTCATGAACTTGGTTTCCCAATTGATTTCTTACTAGAAGAAGTTACTATAGATAAATATTCTTGGGGTTATAAACCTGACTGGTTGTGATGTGATTGTTGGTGTTGGTTTTGGTTTTAGTTGGGATTTTTTGTTTCATTTGGTTTTTAGTGTTTTTTTGTTTGTTTAGTTTTTATGTGGTATTTTGGTTTATTTTTTATTGTTTTGGTTTTTTTTAAACTTTGGATAAAGATGTTATCTGCTATGCAAGGCAAGCTGGACATTAGGCCTCTCATATTTCTTGAGTGTATCCTGCTTGGTGACAAGATTTAATCTCTGCCCGTTGCTTAAGGGAAAGCTGTATGGTTCAGTCACCTTTGAACAGAATCTCTGGATTACAGTACCAAATTTTTAACAGGCCTGAATTGATTTTTCAGCTCTCATAGTTCTTTAGTATTGGTATGGATTGGCAGATACATATAAGTAACGTTTAAATATTTTGCTTTGTTTTACACTACAAAGAACAAAAATTATAATATTACAATTTATTTTAGCAAGCACAGACATACAGTATTTCTAGTGCTAACAGGTACCTGCTGTGAGGTATTACTGTCACAGTAAGATGCTGAGTACACAGGTCTTTCATTTCAAGAGTAGGAAAAGAACCCCAAAAAACAAAGATCTGTGTGTTTGGATCATACACTGATATTCTTTCTTGCCTGCTTCTGTAAGTTTCCTTCATCCAGGATCTCTCCAGCTCTCTGCAAGAAGCAGTCCTCTCTAAATGCAGCAGACTCTTTGTCAGCAGTACATGCTGGTTGCCTCTGGCCATTTAATCAACCAACTCCTCCTTTTGTAGCATATTTGTGGTGTAAGAGCCTCTTTGATGGTAAACTCATCCTTGAGAAGCATAAATCATTCTTACCTTATGGAGCCAAGGAGGACGTATTCCCCAAGTGAAACCTTCTCATGCTGTTCCTAAGGTATCTTATTTTGCTGCTGTTTTGTTTCTTGCAGGTTTGCCCCTTTACATGCTGCTTTTCACTCCTGACATTCAAGATTAATACCTGATAACCTGCAAGGTCATGTAATGATGATGGAAAACCAAGAAAACAGCCTTAAGGCAGTTTTGTTATCCCATGTGCTGCAATAAGCAGCTTTGTTTCAGACAGCATGGGCTGGGGTACACCATTCATGGTGGGATTTGGTACTGCTGCATTCAAGACTTGTTCACTCAGTCACTTCCTGATGAGACAATATTTAGAATTATTATAATTTCCTAGGAGTAGTGTTTCTGGAGGGAGAGGGGGGAAGCCTTGGGACAAAACACAGCATGCCAAGGAAAACTGTTCCAGAACAAGGTCTGCCTTGGGTTTGGTCAAAACACAAATATACATCAATTCAGTTGGAATGGGGACTGGATGGGTCAGGCTGGCACACAGTCTCTTTACATCATGTTCTGGAATCCAGGACTGTTTATTTGTGGTTCAAAATAGGGGCTGTTTTGGAAAAAAAAAAAAAAAAAGAGCTTACAAATGTGAGCAAAATAAGAGCTCTTTGGCCCATATCTAGACTAAAACTTGACAGTTTAAGGACATGGCACTTAAAAATGTGATGAATGGAACTTACCTTTAGAAGTCAGTGCAACAGGAGAAATTTGTTTAGCTGTGTTGAGATGATTTAACATCCAGTGGTATCTCAAACTGCAAACTGACTGACCAATAGAAGTTGGAAAGACTGTACCCTAAGAAAAGTTTCAGAGTCAACTGGAAAATTGTATTGAGAGCAAATCTTGAATCGCTGTGGAAATGTATAGTCTCTGGCAATGAATCTCAAGACAGGAGCATAAGACGTTTCATGTCCGATCATGTTGATAAAATTTATCTTGTATGAATGCCTGTTTCACCTCAACATGTTCTGCCAGAAGTATATATGGACTAAGAAAGCTGGTGCACACTGATCGTCGCAGCAGAGGAGTGGCTGTGTATGTTGTTGCTTGAAAGCAAGGAGCTTTATTTCTCTGACTACTTGGCCTTTTTTCAAAGCCTAGTTTTTCACTGCAAATCCTGGAATGCAAAGTTGACTTGAGCGAGATATCTTAATTGGACATTGCATTAAACCCTGTGTTATTTAAACATGGGTTTAATTTTTCTTTTTTTTTTTTTTTTTCAGAACTGTAGCTTTTATTGACACCATGTATCATACAGTTGCAGATAGATTTCCATTATGGCCACTGAAGCATAATCTCTTTATAAAAGAACTTTTCCTCAGTACACAAATCCTCTCACCTCTATGTTAATTACCTACCTGGATGCAGTTGTAATTAGGTAAATTAGACAGAGTTTTATACTCATCTTGCTCCCTAATATGTATATCTATCACTACTATATCAGTTTTTATCTTTATTCAACAAGAAGTGAGTACTTTTTCTCCACTACACACCAGATCATTATCTGTCAGAACAGGAAGCATCTAGCTATTTCTCAGAATTTGCTTCTGAAAATTGACAATGTCCCTCAGAAATCTAAATCCAGTTCTTCAAATGTGGGTTAGCTGAGAAACAATGAAACTTCTGCAGCCTCCTACTTCTAGCTCAGCCTGGTGTTGCAATACAAGTATTGTCACTTAGGTCTTATTCTGTAAATATTTTTCTTGTGCAACTTTTGCTCTGCTTTGTGTGCTTCCTCTCCTTTCCTTTTGTGTTTTAAGAAGAGGGAGCACCAAAGTCTGTAGGTAATGTTTATGCAAGAGGTCTTTCATGATGGGTATCTGTTTATTATTAGCTGTCTTACTCTTGGACTAATACTGAGCAAGGTGAGAGGGAAGGGGAAAATGAGGATAATGCTTGGACTTTGAGTAGGAAATTGTAGTGGGCCGCCATTTAGCAAGGGATGAAGAGTGAGATGCCAAACAACATCATCTCTGGCAATTCATCAAATGCTTTGTCAGTATTTGGTGAGGTGTAACATTTGTTGGAGCTGGTTAGTTTGTTTTAGGGATGTTACATTTTTGTCTGTTGTGGTCGGGAAGGTGTTTTTAGAGTGCTTAAATTCTGGGTGTTACCACATGAGTCGTGCAGTGGTGTTTGGGGTTATTGTGCCTGTCAGAAGCACACTAAAAGTTGCAACCTGTGCTTGTTTGATTGATTAGCACAAGGGTATTAGTTTTATCAGCAGCATGAGAGAGAACTTGAAGTTATTCAGGAGAACCGAATATTGAATTCCCACCTGCTCAATTTTGTGGTGCTGTGAATCCTGAAAATTGCTTAGCTGTGGCACAAGTAAGAACATTAGATGTTAAAAATCTTCCCTTTTACATCTCATCTTGTATTAGAGCAGCAAGAAATGTTTTTAGTCAGGAACCCACTGCTTCTTCAGAAGGTGTATTCCTTACTGGGGGCAGTGTAAGTTTAACTTCTGGCTGTGAAGGTGCAATCTTCATAGATGAACCAAGCTAATGGCTTTAGCCCTGTCTTGCTCAACTGATTCTGCATCTGGGAAAGCTGAGTGGCAAAAAAAGCATCTGCAATGACAACAGAATGATTTTTCCTCTGCTGCTGATTGCTCTGAGCACTAAAGAATCGGCTCTCCTTCAGAGTGTTTTTCTGCCTCAACTTTTGAGCAGCAGCGGATGGCTGACCTGGTCATCCAAGAATGATCCCTGGAGAGTCAACAGTATTCCTCTTGTGGCAGCCAGAATACTGAAAAATGGCTGGAATGTCAAAGAAACTGCTTGTCTCTTATGCCTGGGATGGACTGGAAAAGACAGCTTTTGTTTGCAGCCAATACCAGTTTGCAAAGACAGTTACTGAGCTACATGAGAGAAGCACATCCTGCATAATGGTTTTGTTCCATTCCAGTGTCTACTTCTCCCAAGGATATTAACTCCATATAAGAAGGCTGTCTATTAGATAGTGGCTAATAATATTAATCTTTTCCTCCTTTTTTAGTTCTCTGCATTAGAACAGTGAAATAGACAAGATGTTGGAGAACAGGAGGAGTGGGAGAAAATATAGGTCAATAGAGAATTATATTTTGGGGAAAATGAGTGTGAAGAGGAGGAAAGTGTAGTAAGAAATAGCTGGAAAGAAATGGACAGAGAGAAAAACAGATGTGGCAGAAGCCAGAAAGGTTTAGTAAATCAAGTCAGTGGCATTTAATGAATGTGTTAATCACACACATTTGCTGGCTACTCAGTAGTAAGGTACTTGTGGAGTGCAGGTTCTTCTTGGCTACTTGTGGTGTCAGTAAAGCTGTCAGTGTAAAGGTGTATCAGTAAAGGACATCAGTAAAAATATGCAATAAATTCTGCATTATGGATGAATTTATGCTATGCATGTGAACATATGTTGGCTTCTAGATGTATAGAACTCTACATACTCCATTTAAAAGCAAGCAAAGAGTCTCTAATGCTTTACTAAGGTTTTAGTAATCAGATTCAAAAATTAAGCAATGTGTAACAGACACATGGTAATATGAACCATTTAATGAAGAGTCATCAATATTTTTCAACCTTTTGTGGTTTCTGTTTTACCAATTTTAATGCCAATAAGATACTGTTCAAAAGGTATGTTTCAGTTGTATTCCTGAAAGGATGTACTTTTGTGGTGCCCTTCACTGTTAAGCTAGTTGTGGTGGCAGCTTCCATGGACATTTAAGGTTTTAAATTTTAGAAAAAATACATATATTTTGAAAAAATTTTGTACTTGATTAGATCGGTGGTGTTTTTAGCTTGGTGTTCTGTTTCCAGTGAATGCCTAGAGTGAAATAAAATACTGCAGCTATAAAATGGTATCTCCCCAAATGCTATCAGCATCTCTGTGATTTGTGACTTGGTGTTTCTTGGGCCTAGGGCTATATCTATCTATGTTTAAAAAGAAAAAAAAACAAAAGCAGTAGCACAGATTTTAATGACTTAATCCATAAAGTATGTACTGCATACACTTTTGCAGTCCTCAGTTTAAAGACAGTTTAATCACAGACATTGCCTCTAATCCTGACCATGGCTGATTTAATGGCTTTTGTAATTGTTGGACATGTTTTCAAAAGTTCTAGAAAAACTTTTTAATTGGTAAAGTAAGTGCAAAATTGCCAGAATAATTGTATTTTAATATAGTACTACCTATTTTCTATAAATGAAACAGTGGAGTAAAATTTATTTTCCAGTAAAGATAAAAGCAGAATTTCAGGAGGACAAATTAGTGACAGCCAGAAGTTAAAACAGTAGTAGTAGTAGTAACCAGGGATGGAGGGGTGGAGGAAGTACTTGAGCAGACTCAGGAGAGAAATACTACACTCTTTTGCCAGATTTCATCTTTGACACCAGTCTTTGGCTAGTGAGTACTTGTTCAAGGAGCTAGGAAGGCGGAGGAGTGTTTACCTCCTCTTTGGTGCAAGGCAGATGGATGTGGGGGTGTGGTGTTTGTGTATGTACCCACATGTGAGTGAGATGGAAAAATGCAGCCTCTGCTTACTTCCTCTTCCGACTCCCATTTAGGTAATACACTGATATAAGTGTTTTAATCATAACATTGACGAAATTTTAAACCGTTTTGCTGTGCTTTCTTTTAATTTGTGTATTTCTTTGTTGATGATTTTTTTAAGATAAAAACCAAAATATGTATCTGCTGAAATTACTACAGGAAAAGATGAAAACAGAAAACCTCTTCAGGCTGCAGTGGTTCTGTGCAAAATGATGTACAGATTTTTCTGTCATAGATACGTTTAAAAGTCATTGTTAAATGGCCCTTAAACTGCCTTCCATCTAATTGATATAAGTCAGTGTTGGTACAGGAGAGTGCTGTGTGAATCAAGAACAAATTCTGACTGGATCCAGGTCTAGCAGGATTATACACTCCTATTGCTTTATCTGGGATTGATGATCTGAATCATCTAGAATGGTCAAAAGATAGACAGACCCACAATGTCATAGGTCCACGAAGGATTTGGTTTTGCTGTCATCGCTCTGTATGTGCAATTAATTATGAGCTTAAGTACATGGATTTGGAGTCTGCTAACATGCAGTGCAAAGTTACACATGGTAATTTATAGTAGTTGGGTGTTTTGTACTCATTCCTTCAGTTTTTATGCACCAGAGAGCCTGGTAGGATTCATGAGGTTAACACAAGAAGTGGGGAATGCTGACTCCTCATTAGTCCAGAAGAAGAGGAACGTGGAAACCTGTTAACAGAATGCGTTCTGCAGGGGTGGCACAACTCCACCATGTCTCTGCGGCCCAGTCCTTGCCGGCTGTCTGGGGTGCTCACACCAGCTCCCTCTGGCGTGACTGGGCAAAGCCCAGTGTGTGCCTGGTGGCTCATCCCAGTCAGGAAGCCTGGGATGAAGCCAGGGAGGGCAGCAAGCTCTTTGCCAGGGACTGGTGGGGTAGGGCCAGAGTTGGCAAGTGGGAGAGTACAGCAATACTGGAGAGAAAATAGAAGGAGTGTCAGACACTTTCACCAGGGCTGCTGAGGGATACAAATGTTTGAATTGGCATCGTGCCCTAGCATTAGCCAAAAGGTGCAGAACATTGTTAAATTGCTCAGTGGGAGTTCAGACCCAAGCGTTGTGCAGTCTGGGGAGCACAGGATAAGCCAGACATATACAATAGAAAATGGTGGGAAAGCAGTTCACAGGAATGCTTTCTTTTATAAGCTGTATTTTTATCGGACATCTTTTTAATTTCTGTTATGAAAGCTTGACTAAATGCTTCCCTCACGAGAGTGCTGAGGGAGCAAAGGCTGTGATTTAATACACTGGAGGTATCTTAGTGCCATTTTGTTTTGGGTACCAGCTGCTGATCTGATAAGGGGACTCCATGGAAACAATTGCATTTATTAAGTATGCTTTGTGTTCATGATATATGCTTGAATTATTAATGGTGTTGTTTCCTGCACCTAACTGTGGGAAGAGAACAGGTCTGTTCATAAGACTTTTGGCAAAGTTCTTGTGTAAGGAGGTGGTTTAAAAGGGTACGTCTGAGAGCCTCAGGCTGAGATTAATATCTCTGTAGCAGGACAATGCTGTCTGGAGAGTATTTGCCTCCTGGTGTCAGATATTAGAATATCATTTTATTAAAAAAAAACCCCAACACCAAAAACCAACCTCAAGGAAGTATTTATCCTGAGGACCCTCTTCTGGGCAAGTTGACAGGTAAGACTTCCTAAAATCTTTTGCATTGTTTTACTTTCTCTCTGAAATATCTCTAATGTTCTCAGAAGCTTAGAGCTTCTGATAGAACAACAGAGGCAGTTTTTTTAATACAATGCCTACCAAAAATGTTACAACATGTAAAATACGGTTTTTAAATTTTCTTCATTGTGGTGGATATGTATTATTTTGTTTTAAATATTTTCCTTTGTAACAGTGCACTTCATGTTAGCTATTTTTCACACCTTCTTATGAAGGTGCTGCTCATGTGGCATTATGTGCTATTTTTAGTGTAACTAACAAATACAGCAGAGACTGAAATAGGCACTGTTTTAGAAACCCAAATACCTGCAAGACAGCTTGTCATTTAATGGAAACAAAGTGGACCTCGTTTCCTTTCATTTTTTTTGCTGCCATGACAGCTTTTTAGTTGTCAGTCCTTTTCTGTGTTTGGAAAGCCAGTGGTGAGTATTGGAGCCACTGGAGAGAACAGTACAGATCTGGTTTCTCAGTCGTACCTGGAAATGGTACTCTCTATAAACAGTCACTTTAGGTGCCTTTTGGTAAAGAAGGGGAAGCTTTTCCCATGAAACTGTGGAAACTTGGAGGCATGGGCTTCACTTTGTCAAGCATGTACCTTTCTGATTTGCCAGAGGTTGCCAGCTTGGCTGGGAGTGCTCTGTGGACAGTGTAGGATTGTGTCTAACTGGGACTTTTAATCTGCTTCTGGCAAACAGGGCCGTACATTATTTCCTGTGTTGCTTCATGCTAAGACTTTCTGACTAAAAGAAGTGTCCAAGAGAGAAAGTTTTTATTAAAAATGTTTTCCCAGAAACTTCTTCATGAAAGCCAACTTTTTTGCATTCCTAGTTACTTACTTTTTCCTCCTTTGTTACTGAACTTGGTAATGCTGCAAAAAATTCAGTGTCTCCAGGAGTTTTGGGTCATTGGAACCATACAGCACTGAACATTCCCTGGTGGAAACCTCCCAATTCTACAGCTAACAGTTGCATGCTTTACACTGAGAAACAGGTGGATGTGATGTAGAACATGCTAGCATGGTGAGAAGAGGTTGAAGGTGTGAAATATGAGCAAGGCTGGTAAAAGAAAGCCACATGCATAGAAGAGAGATGAGCAGGACAGTAGAGAAAGCAAATGATAGGCTAAGTGTTTAAAAGTTAGGAAGAACTTTAGTCACATTGCTTACCTACAGTGCCTTGTCCAGAGAAATGTTATGCTCAGGCTTGAACTTAACCTCCATATTGAAAACTGAGCATGGGGAAGAAAGTACAGCAAAGAAAAACCCACTTAGCATGAATCCTTAAAGCAATTCTGGAGGCATTACATACCATCTATGCCAATAACCCAACTTCTCCAATGTTTAGCTCTTAGGCTTGGCATACACGTTTGTCTGCTGTGGCTGTGTGGTTCAGAGCCTGTGTGATGGGTTATGAGTCTCCTGGGAGAGTATAAACTCCAGAGGAATACTGTTGGTATGGGTACCTTTTTTGTCCATATGGGTGCCTTCCTACAGGACTTCATTTTGAGCTATGGCAGTGTTGTTCAGGTAAAAAACTAAATCATCATAATATTTTAATTTGAGCTGCTAAGAGATCTCTCATCAGCAATCTTCAGTCAACTGTTGTGTCACCGATCCTTACTTTGACAGGGCTTTCTGCAGGAAAAGAAATACTTTCTTCTGTAGCTGTCCTTGAATAAAGAATATTTTGCTTGTAGTAGTCTAATTTTTAACCATTTTGCTTTGTGCTCTTTCCTCAGAGGATGTGCTAAGTAAAGATGCTGGGGAGTGTGCAATATGCCTGGAAGAGCTGCAGCAAGGAGATACTATAGCACGGCTGCCTTGCCTCTGCATATATCATAAAGGGCAAGTATTCCTTAGGACCAGTACAGAATTTCAGAAGGATAACTCTCCTCTTAAGGGATGCTTAAAGGAGCACTAAAACTTAGTTGCTTTTTACATTAAAAAACAAGCAACAAAGAAACAACAGCAGCAACCCTAAAGATGTTTTTTAAAAGACGTCTTTCTGCACGTACATCAATGTATTTGGAGTTAATTTTCCCTGCTATAATCTTCTCATTCTTGCAAAATCACCTGTATGGGGAAGGAGTGCACATCATGCTAAGGAGCTTAGGTCATGTGTGCTAATACACATGGGTGGGGAGAAGGGGGAATGCTTTTCAAACCTGTTTCATATTTTGTTTTCACAAGTGTCTGTATCTGCAGGATGCAAAATATCAGTGAATGATCTAAGCAAGGTGATAGTGTTAGTTGTGTATAAAAGCTGGATTGTTAAATGCTTCTTTGGAAAATCTTAACACTTAGGAAATTCAGTTTTTCAACAGCATTTAATATCCAAATATTATTGTGGTTTAGGTTTTAATTTTAATCAGTTTTTCCAATGATGTGAGTATATGAATCACTTTGTATGATATAAAATCCTACTAGTCATTGAAATTATGAGAAACCAATTTGTATTCATATCTAACTGCTAAATGTCTCTGATATTCATGTCAATTGTTTTCATTTTTGTCTTGTATCCAACAGCTGCATAGATGAATGGTTTGAAGTAAATAGATCTTGCCCTGAGCATCCATCAGATTAAGACAAGATTCATGTTTTTAGGTAATGTTTGTTTTTAGACACATACATTTCAATTTACATTTCAATAATAAATATAACATTTATCTGAAGTAACTCTTTATGCTGTTTTTTTATTTGTGAATTTTTTTCATTAGTGAGTTTGCTACTGCGTCTCAGAACTACAATATTAATCAGTAAGCATTGACATCTATAGCAATATAGGTAAGAGGTTTCTGCATACTAACATGGCTTGGTCTGAAATTAGGTGTTCCAGTTTTAGTACTGGAAATTGCCAAGTCATGCCAATAAAGCTTTAGCTTTTACTTTTAAAGAATATTTTTCCATGGAAATGGAAAAAAAAAATACTGCAATTATGTAATTTTGGATTGTACCATGAGTACTGGCATTTCTCACAGAAAGCTTTTGAAATCATATGAAAAAGTAGGTATTTTCAAAACTGCTTTCATGTTAATGCATTCTAGAGTGTTTAAAATATGTAAATAAATAAAAAATGTCAACACGTTTCTGTCCGTCCCATCACATTTTTACAGTTTATGTTTTGTGTTAATGATTGCAGATCTGCAATCAGAGCCAAAAGTTTAAAGGATAGGTTTGTTGTTTTCGTTGACCAGCTGAAAAACTTTGTTACATTAAGCCCCTAAGCATTGCAAAACACACTAACAATTGTTGTAGTTCTTAGAGACATAGAGATATCTCAAATTCTGGTTGGTATCTGAGGGTTTGGTTTTGTTGTTCTGAGTGAACTTGAAGTCTTCATCACTGGCATTTATTTGTGCATTTATTTCATGTTGCTTCAGGAATCTGTATTCAGCGGTAGCAGAGAAAACCTGAAGGAAGGTATCCTGCTACAGGGGTAATTGTTTCAGCCTCAGGGCAGTGTTAGCCAAAATAAACAAACACATTCCCTATATTGCCCCCTTGCACTGACCGTGGCAGAAGCCCACATGCTGTTCATGACCACCTTTGTCTCTGTACATGCTCATGGGTATCTAACCTCGTATTAAATTTTATTTGCTTTTTTCACAGCAGAGATGGTGATAACTGGGAGCTTAGGAAAAAGGGGAAGGAAAACACAGTGGTTGTGCTTATGCTGAGTGTGTTCTGTACTGAAATGGCTGAAATGATGGTATTTTGTCTTCTGCTTTTCCACAGCTGCTTCCACTGATCAGAAAACGTAGGAGATGTGAGGTTCCCTTGCTGAACACAGCGTGCCTGGCTTGAGACTTACAGTTCTTTGTGGCTGAAAAAGGCAAAGACGGACACTGACATGGAAAAAGCATTGCAGACAGCGGCTGCTTGCCAGCAGGGCTCAGTATACCAAACACTCATGCAAAGGACACACAGGGATTTTGAAAATGCTGCACATCCTGTAACAATCGACTCCCCATGGACATTACTGACACTATTTTGTATCGAAGGCCAAAGTTCCTAATTTCAGCCTAACTTCTGGTTCTGTGAAGAAGCGAGCTATTGGACATGTTTCCCACTGCCTCAAGTGGAAGCAGAGATGTTCAATATGTGCTATCTGAGACCCTTGCAGGAGGATGGCCCTGGATTTGAGTGGGAACGTTTTCACCTTCTCGTTGGCTGAAGAGAATAGTAAATGGCAAACTAAATAAAATCTAACAGTGTGACCTTAATTTACTGAATTCACACCCTGTTTTATGTTCTTCACTTTTTTCAAGAACAGAAAACATAAACTGCTCTGCATAGGAATACTGTATTTCAAAATTTTATAACTAAACCTTTGTCACAATGCAGTCCAAAGAGTAAAACCAAGACAGGTAACTAATTTATATTGATCAAGCTATAGAGATTGTTGAAATCTGCACATTCTATTGCTATTTAAGTAACTAAAATGTCTCTTTTACTGCTTGTGAGTAAAAACAACAAAAAAAATTGCAGCAAAGCAAAATCTTACAGCTATGCAACTTTTTTTAAAATAGGAAAAAGAAAAGAATTACCGATTTTAAGTGCTGCCAGTTAAGGTAATTTGTTTAACGGGTATTTTTTTAAAGATGTTTCAGGTAATTATTTTATTGTACTACTCTCATCTCTGGGCTGCCTCCTGGGATGTAAATGAATAACTGCAAATGTGGGCACAGCAAGAGGTTTTTATAGGCATGGGCGAGATAACATCGAGGTGGAATTTGTGTTTAAATTTTCAAAACATGCACAAGTTTGTGTTTCCTTGTTTGAATGTTTTTTTGATGGCAGGATCTGTAGTACTTTGCATCTAAACCCTTGGCCTCTTCATGTGGAGACCAGCATTTGACAGTGTGGTTTGGTTTGGGTTTGGTTTTTTTAAATGCATCTGCATTTGTTTAATTTATTATTATTTTACTGTATTATATTGGTATAAGCAGGGCTCCACAAAACACAGGATGTCTCTAGGTGGGTACACCAAGTAAAACTGTGGATAAATATTAGTTCCCATAAAGTACCACAGTTAAAATAAAAAAAGGCAGGAAAAAAGAGACCATAAACTGGAACAGATATCAGGGCTTAGAAGCATACTTTTTATTTTGAGAATTAAGCGTCGTTTCTGAATTTCACAACGTAGGGAAGAGTTTATGAATATTTATTGGCAACAGCATTCTTAGTGAATTTCAGTAGTTAAAGTAAGTTGCACAACACTTCAAATCTTTTCCTTGTACATAAGTCTGATTTTCTTTTTTTTGTTTAAAGTACACATTTCTCTGTTGCTACTGTGATTCATATCAAAAAGGGCAAAGAACAGGAGCAACTGCTGCTATCTGGAGAACAAGTGCAGTGCATGTTCTTAAACTCTCCCGTCTTGCTTGAAGAGCAATTCTTCCCTGGATAAATTTTCTCCTGAATGTTGCTCTGTAAAATGCCTTTGTTACGCTGCAAATTGAAGGGATCCCAAACCAGGTAATTGTCGTAATTGCCAGTGCAGTTTCTACATTTTTGGGCTTTCATCGCTGGTTTCAGCTGAACCTGTAACTATGGGGCCCTGTTGTATTCTCTTTTTCAGTGGGAGCAGAATCATTTTGTCACACATTCAATTCTGTAGTCACATCAAATGTACAGTCGTTCCCTGTACAGAACCCTTTTTCAATGAGAATATTTGTGTTGCCTTGTGTTATCTTGGGGAGGAGGGGGGGAGGGAGGGAGGGGATAAGGAATTACAGCATCTGTTGTACTCAAATAGTGGTGTTGCCTGTAGGCCCACTTTTCCAATGTTTTAAATTCCTGGTATCTTCTGAAAGTCAAGTTTTTGCATTTGCATTGATTTAATGTTTACTGTTGGCTTCATGCCTACAGTAACTCACCTGTAGTAATGTAAAGGGGGGTAGGTAAGTGTTTTGATGTCCTGTGCTCTGAGGTCATAGATTGGGGCTTGGGGATTAAGTAGGTAAATATTATAAACATAAATCTGTTTACAACTTGAGCTCAATTTTGGTAGTTCATGGAAGTAGCTGATTTGGAGACCTGGCAGTTATCACTGCTGTCCCATGTTTAGGAACAGTGTTAGAAAAGCATGCCACAAGCCAATGCATTGATGCATGGTTTTGCAGGCAAGAGTCCATTGCTGCTTTCATCAGCACAGTAGAGCAGAAGTACCTTGGGTTATTTGAGGAACTGCTACAAGGTCAGCCTTAGCTTGACGTTCTCAGTGTATCCATAAATCTCTTCTGAAAGACTGAGGGAGGTTTTCTTGTATCAAAACCTGTAATGTAGACCAAGCCTAGAATGACCCTGGAAGCATGACAGTGATGCTTGCATTTGAAAACACCTGTGGAAACTCACTTAGGTAAGCTTTCTGTCACCATCAGTTGGTGATGACCATGCTGTAGGCATAGTTTTAGTCACAGGCAACACCTTCATTTTGAAAACGTCCTCACAGGGGTGCTGAGTCATTGTGCTTCAGAAGGGGAAAATAAACACCAAACAAGTCCTGTGTCTTGATAAAGGAATACCACACTTGTCCACAAGAAGCAATAATTTATATTACGGTGCGATATGCTTCTTTGCCTGTAAATATCTTGAGATTGCCAATTCTGTTCTGTTTCAGAGTATTTTCTGTCATCTGGCCTATATCTTCCCTAAGTATGTAAAGGTGTGAAATAATTCCCATACTCAGGTCTGCCATAAACATGCTGCTTTCCAGCAGGGGAAGAGTATACTCGACACTGTCTTGAAATGTGAGATTTTTCTGAACTTGTAACATACCCATGTCTCTTCAGTAGCAAATCGTGTTTTGAAGTTCATAGTGGAGGTGACTGTGAGTTGGATTGTATATAACTGTATCCCGTACGATGCCAGGAGAGTCACACTGCTGTTGGCACAGGGCACCCTTTGACCTGTCTCTTAAGTCAGTATATCTATAATAACACTTCCCTTTTAAAGGAGGTAGCTAATTTTCTTTCAGTGTGTACATTCAGTGATGAGTTTAGTGGGATGTAAAAGCAAAAACATGAAGCACACCACAAATTTTTGGTATGTTATTTTTGAGAGGAGTAAGGCCAAAACCAGATGGTCCTATTTGTAGCCAAGTTAGCTGTCGTATTCAAGGATAAGTGTACTGCAGTAGTTTGAAATGGAAAACACGTAGGTGATGTACAAAAACATGGGTGGGTACTTGTGACCATGTTTTTTTCCCTGCTTCCCTCCTGACCCCCACCCACCGATATAAAGGGAGTTTATGACAAAATCTCAAGATTCATACACTTATCCCACTTGTTAATGTTAGGAGCATTGGCTTTTTAATTAAGTCTTTGCTGAGAGGCTGGAGAGCTGGTAAAACGGACTCCCAGAAGACAAAAATCTCAACAAATATGGGAAAGAGAATTTTTGTTCAGAAATGTGGATCTTTGATGGTATTTGGATGGATGATGTCTAACACACAAGATGTGCTTATGGGCCCTTTTTGTGTGGTGCCTTTTCCATGTGAGGGCTTCAGAAACTTGCTCCATTTCTTCTGTGTTCCACAAAAAGCAAGAAACTTGGCAGTTGAATATTCTCTCTACATGAACAGCAGCAAAGCATACATTGGTTTTGATACAGGCCATCATCTCTTTGAGTTTCTGTGGAATTTAGCTTCTTTTCAATATTGAAAGAATATTCCTGTGCAAATTTGCTATTGTTGTTTTGTATCTTCTAATATGGCTGGGCAGTTGGGAGTTTCCTGTTGAGAGACTACCATGTACCCAAGAGTGCAGAAGTGCTACTACGGGATCTTCCAGCTCACCTTTGCCAGTGGAGGATTATCTCACTTTTTGATGAGCACTATATTTTATGATTTACTTTCCACTTTTCCAAGCTTTAAAGTCATTTTAGTATCAATTTCATCTCTTCCTAGCTGAAGACATGATGTATTTTTTTATTCCCTCAATCTTTGGACGGACTTTCCATTGGCATCAACAAAATTAGTGTAAGAGATTATAACTGGAAGGGAGGCTTTTAATGGATTTCCTACAGTCCAGCCAAACGTGATGCAGGTTGTGCCATTTAATATTTTGTCATTCAAAACATTCTGTATGAGAAAGTTGCACAGACTTCCTGAGAATGTCCAGGAATTGTTTCCTGAATATAAAACTTGTGATGTTTCTGTTTCTCCATATAAATTCAATCTGACTTTAGAAGCAGGTTAAGATGTTTTAGCCTGTTGGGGGTTAAGAAATCCAACCCAGTTCTAACTCTCAAATTGCATTTGGTTACCTTACTACATACACAGTTGTAGCTGGCTTCCCAAGCTGCTTCACTGTGTTCTGTAAAGTCCTGTCTCAATTACTGCATCAGAGTTGATGATGGGATAAGCTATAAAATGACCTTACTGTGGGGCATTATTAGTTGGTGAAGACTTGCTCAGGTAAACCACTGTAGGAATATTCTGCACCTGAAAAAGGTTGGACTTGGTTCTGTTTTCGATCTAATGAGTTGCCAGTTGTACAAGTAGAAGGCAGCCAGCCCACTAGCTGATCTTTCTGGCAGCTTTTAATCTATGTGTCTTTGTTTGAGAGACTTTTGCCCTTGGGTGTGCTTTGGCAAAGATCTTGCAACGGTAAATAGGATTTGCTCGATTCTGGCAGAGTTTCAAGTGTAACTAACCCGACATTGCAAGAACGTAATCTGTTGCTGAATCCCGTTCCTCTTGTTTTCCCTCAAATATGTCCTTTTTATGGCTAATTTGTTATATTTAATAGTAAACGCTTCTCAACATGACTGGTCACAAGCTCTCAAGGTGTGAAATGCTAACAAGGAGACATCAAAGCTTGATTCTGTGTTTTTGTATATATTAAGATGAAGCTGGAGTATCCCTTACCCTACAGTCAAGAATTCTCCCCTCGTTGATATTGCCAAAGCACTGTTAACTTTCAAGGAAGAAGCAGGGTGGCTTAGCTGTAGAGGTAAGGCTTTAATGAACTACTAAAAACCTACTTGTAACAACTTTTAAGAGTTGTGATATCACACTGAATGAGTGGTGATCCAGCATTAAATTAACCTTATCACTTGATTGTGAATCTCATTCTGGCTCTTCCTAGCCTTTGGCAGGTGTCTGCTCGTAGGGAGCAGAGTGCGTATTCACTTCTTTTTATGCCTCTTCCCACAGAGCTAACTCTGCCCACATCATGTTAAGAGGCATCTCCATGCTAGCTTCTGAAATGCTACCCTGGTGTGCAGTGGTAATGGACAAGATACCTTCCTTCATTACCCAGAGCGGAAATCAGAATGTAATTTGCAATGTCTAATGTAAAACTTTTTTGTTTGTTTTGTTGGGGTTTTTTTTAATTGAGCAGTATGATTGCAAGTTGACTTAAGTTGTTCTAAGGTACTCTTTTCAGTGGTTTGCCAGTACATAATCATGAATGAAAATATTTTTTTATTGATTTTTAGGTTGTATGTTTAACATTCCATTCATGTAAAATATGTACAAATATATGTAATAAATCTTTTGAAGCACAGTTTTCCTCACGCTTTCGGGNGTATTAGTGAAAGAGGCACTGCTGTGGGACAGAGCTTCTGTATGTCTGTGCTGCGGACCAAGCTGAAGCCGAGGAGAGGAAAGAAAAACAAGTCATGGTGTAGAATCACAGCTAGAAAAGCTGTCTGCAGTCCTGTAGGTAAGAGTGCAGGCCCTCTGGGCCAGCCTCTGGCCCCTCAAAGTCCCATTCACTCTTCACCTGTCCTGCAAAGTAATGATGCGGCAGCCTCATATCCATCTGGCCAAGGACAGTCTCAAGAGAACAGGGCTGATGTAGCTGTTATTTTTCCTGGGGTGGCTGGAGGCAAGGTGTCTCTGATTGATGGGTCCTCTGTTGATCTTCAGCAGACATCATGGCCTCCAAGGTTAGCATACCTTAGAGCTGCCAGGTCTGGAGGTGGGCAAACTCATGGGTGGTTTCAAAAGGAAAGCTCCATCAAAGCAACAAAGTAGCTTAATACATTGCTCTTGCCTTCAGTTTCCTCTACCCAAATACCTCTCTAACTTCCTCCTTAAGTACTTACATACTTTCCTCTTTAAAACTGACTCCCTACCAGCATACCCGTGGCTGGGCAGTGCATGGATTTCTTTGTCGCTGACGGTCACCAACACTCTCCTGTTTGTCCCAAAACAGCTGGGAGTGCGTTACTACAACAGGCTCCCGCAGAGACACGATGCTGGAGGGGGGAATTTCTGCTCAGAGGTACTGAGGGCGTTAAATCCCTCTTTCTGGTAAGGGCGGAGCACTGCGATGCCGACTGCCTGGAAACTTTCTCCCGGGACAGGGACTGCAGCTAATCAACAAGTCGGATTTCCTCTAGGGCTGCAGCAGGTAGTTGTGGGTGTGAGAGACCTGGCTGGCTGCGTTATCACACCAAATCTTCCTGCCTGACCCGGCTGCAGCCCTTGCGCTAAAAGTACGTGAGATGACGGCAGGAGCACGAATGAGCCATGTGGTTTTGGCTAGTATACGGTGTAAGTCTCATGCGGGGAGCGTGAGATTTTAACACCTCTCCACCTACACTAGTTGTGAATGGAGCTGTGGATGCTCTTAGCAAAACCAAGGCAAATTTCACCGAGGTTGTGTGGAGGACGGGATGAAATGAAAGGAGTTGGCTCTCCAGGAGGGAAATGCCGCCTCTTACGTTGGTGTGTTGCATCTCAACCCAACAGCGTGCTGCTCCCATGCTGAGGTACTGTCTGCAGTAATAGCTGGTAATAGCTGCTGGTGGTGGAATATGGCACATGGATTCATGGTACAGGTTCCTCCAAGGCTATGTGTCCGTCCTTGCTTGCTTGAGATAAGCCTTTTGGTGTGCGTGGGGGGCAGCTGAACCCAGTGCTAAAGCACAGTGACAACTGGACCATCACAATTCTCTCCGTGGGAGATGATTGTTTTAATGCATGAATTATTCCAATCTACACTCAGCGACAATTGGATGTAATTATTGAGGAACGTGTTCTCATCTCTTGTTAGGGTAACTTTTTTCCACCAGCCCACACCCCAATACCCCCACCCGATCGCCTTCTGGAAAGCCTGAATTCCTTCACGGCTGGTAATTTCTGTGTTTTTTCTCCTCAGTCTTGAGCTGTATTATGGAATCATTGGTAACCACTTAGAGCCAAGTTTGGCTTTGCATCGGGAAAATCTGCTGGAAATCATTGCAGTTCAGTAGGTAGAGGATTTCATGTGTGAAATTTAAATTAGTGGCATCTGTTAGAATCACGACCTACCCTCCTGCCTATGGCTGGGACATGGACATGGAACGTGCCCTAAGTTTCTTGTCCTGCAGGATGAACTGGGATGCTGTGCTGGCCTCAGGCTGATCCTGGCAAACCTCAGCAATAGATGATGTTGCACGCGTGTGTGCGTGTCTGGCTCCGCTACCACATACTGTCGTTTGGTACAGGCAGTGGTCCATGTCCGCTTCTGGATGCTACACTGCTTTTAGCAGGAAGGGGAACACAACACAGCCTGCGGCAAAGAGAGCAGAGAGTGAGGGGAGTCTCCTGCAGCAGCTAGAGCTGAGCGGGGAAGTTTTCTCCCTTCAGCTTTTGAGTACGCTGTGCTGGAATGTCTCTTTCTCCTTCTGAGGCTACGACACCTGTGCAATATCTGTGCCTGCGGGGGTGCCGGCTGGAACCTGCTGTTCTCTGCAAACATCCCTCCTGTGCTTTTATTGAATAGAGGAGGTTCCCAGCTCCGCCCCACCCTGCAGAGAGAGGGATGCCCGTGTCCAAAAAGCCCAACAAGGGCGCAGTACACTGCTCAGCAGGTGCTGCGCCGCTCGTGCCTGCTGTCTCCTCACCAGCCAGCCACTGGACAACAAGGAGCCTCAGCGAAAGCCAAGTGAGATGGAGTTTACCAGCCCTTATTTAATAAAGAATCTGTTTTCTGAGGGGAATGAGATCAGGGATGCGTGGGGGCAGGGAGGAGGGTTTGACATAAATAAATAATTGCATAGAGCCCATCCTCGACGCAAGATGACTCACTCCTCGTAAAGGCAAGAGCGTAGAGAAGGCAGATCACAAGCAGAGGGACATGTCCTCAGCTGAGCTCGGTGGAAACTGCAGGTGCTTGGTGCCTCTCTGCATTTAGCCTGTTATCTTTTGAGTCATGTTTTTGTCGAGCTTCTGCCCTACTTTCATTTTCACCCTGTTTACAGGTTTCTTTGTTTGAGCACGCATTTAAAATTTAACAAAACTTCTCACCCTGCCCCCGCCCCTTCCCATCGTAATTGCTTCTTTAAGCCAGCTTTTCAAAGGAAAAGGAAGCTGCCAAGCCCCATCAGGCCTTGTCGCTGAGAACAACCACCATGGGGCTGTCCCCCTGACTGGTGATGGGGACTCGTCACCTGCTCCCCGCCTCAACAGAACCGGGTGACCTCTAAGGGGAGCATCTTGCCTCTTCACAAGTCACCTGGGCCTGGATTAACATCTGCTAAACTCAGGATTAAAGAGTCCGGCTGGTAATGGGAGCATGAAAGCTTGACAGCTTCCTTTGCTCCAGCCTGTGAGGTCCAAGGCTTGCAGGGCTCTAGCAGGCAATTAAGTTGCTGCCTTCAGCGTATAAGATAAATATCCAGACACAAGACGTTGGGCATAATTTAGTTGTTTGCAAAGGGTTTGCTGGAACCGGAGCTCTGGCTCTCTGCCCCATGGGTGCAAAGGCAATGCTTCCACACCAGGGCTGGTTTGTTCTCGGGCACAGCTGCTCGCTGCAGTGGTGGAAGTGGCCCATTAGCCATGCCACCAGCAGCCACCTCAGCAGCCAGCTGCCTGTGCCGGGTACTGGGGTAGGGGAATATGGCGTTTTCCTCAAGGTGCTCAAACTCAGGCTCACCTGTACTGCACAATTTGCAGCTTCCCGGGGCTGTTGGGAGCCCTCTTGTCAGCAGAGCTGGTGCCAGCAGCAATTGCAGGCTCTGTGTGTGGCAAGAATTTATGCACTGCAACCTCAATGGGTTGCTTGACTCCTGCAGATGCAAGGTGGGTGAGGTGGCATCAGCCCTGCCTGAAAACTGCTGCTTGCCAGAGCAGCACCCAGGGACTCCCTGTCTGCACAGCAGTACAAGGGCACAGGACCTCTCCTGTTTTCCCAGTATAAAACCATGGCTGTAGTTTTTGCCCCTGGCTAAGACCAGTTTTTATTCCTTAACCCACCTGCTGTGACCTCTCATGCCTTGATGTTCCTGAAGCTGCTGTTTTCTCTGAAACATCATCCTGCTTTCATGTCCTCCTGTGTACCTGAGGGCCGTTATTTCAAAACTTTGCACTTTATGCCCTCAAACTCTCTGGGAGTGGAGAATGAACCCTGGCTTACCTCAGGCCTGTCAAGTTTCACAGGGGATTCAAACAGAATTTCCCAGGATGAAACAGGGGACTCCCCAGCATCTGTGGCACTCCCTGAATCCTCTCAGGTTGTCCCCACTCAAGAAAATGAGGAAGGACTTGCTGCTGTTGCTATTCTGGGTTTTTAGAAGCCTTGCTGTCCCACAGAGCAACTGAGAGCCCCCCAGCAAGCAAGCAGAAACCATCTCCTGTGAGGAAGTTTGGAGTCCACAAGTGCAGCAGGGAGTTCCCAGCCTGGCCTCCATTTTCACCTAGCACAATCCTGCCTATTTGTTTCTACCTACTAAAGCAGCAGTCAGGACCTCCATTTACAGCTGTAGCTTTTCCCTTCTGACATTACTTGTTCTACCAGTTGAAGACTGAGCAGCCTCTGCAATGACCTCTCCTTCCTCATGGCCAACCCATCCCTTGCTGCTGTCACCTGGCTCTGATGTCCTTGCTCTTGACTGCAGCCATTTGCACAGCTTTGCAGCAGGCTCCTGCTTCCCTCTGCTGATCTGAGGTAGGCGAGTGGAATGAAGCTACAGGGAAACAGCCACGAGTGTCTCAGTGCTGTTCCCATGGCATAGGATGGTAGGATTGGGATCCTGCACTGTCTGTGTTTGAAGAGCAAAGGCTGTGTGGCCTTGCACCACCCTGCAGGACATAAACTGGGGTCTAACACCTGGAGGTGCATGTCTGACACCAAGTAAACACCAGGCTCACCAGGCATCCTTTCCTTAAGAACCGGCAATGTGTGACTGGAGCAGGACTGTCCCGTGTTGCAGTGAGGCTCCCTTGAGTGCCGCTGTGTTACCTGGCACCACTAAACACACACGTCTTGCACCAGCCAAATACAAGTGGTAATACTTCAAGTCAGCAAGTCTTTGCCCCCAGCAGAGGGTGGAAAAGAGCTGCTGCAGTCAGTGTGGCAGGAGGACTATGGGGGCACAGCATGGCTGTAGCATGTCCCTGAGCCACCTTCGTGCTTCCCCTTGCTGCCCTTAATTGGATTGGCACCCACTGCTGGAAGTGTCCCTCCTGGGCAGTGGCAGCTGTGAGTGGCCTTCTCCAGCTGCAGCAGCTCCTCTCTCTCGTCCACAGCCAGAATTAGGGTGTCACTGTTCTGTCTTGATCCAGCCAAGCGTTTGCTTGACGGGGCTTAGCAAAGCCAAAGCACTTGCAGGCAGCTTTTTCTTTAAAAAGCTGTTTATTGTCACAGTGGACAAGTGGAAAAACATGACGCAGCATACAGAGAAGGCTTCAGCAAATTACAAACAAGTCTTAAAAAAGTTACAGTTGCCTTTGAATGAGTAAACAAGGCTCTCACTGCAAGCTGTAAATGTGTTGCTCCAGTGAGCTCCCCAAACAGGCCCATAAGGCTAAAAAACCCTTTAGCCAGAAATGCTGTGCCGATAAACAAGGAGCGTCTGGCTGCCTCCAGAGCAACAACCAGTTTCCTCAACACGACTCCCAAAGCTGGGATGTGCTGTGTGAAGCAGACCCTCTGCTCTAGGTGAGTTGGGAGGCAGATGCTACAAAACCCCTTGGTTTTGTCAAACCCAGACTGAGCTGTGCTCAGAACTTTAGCCCAGTACAAAACACACACTTAAAACCCAAAATAATTTGAAATGAGTGGCTGTGACTGGCAGTGTCATCAATGCCAAACTCTGCCCTACAAGGAGCTGGGCTTGATCCTCCCACCACTTACTCTGAGGCTGCATTTAGCTGCTACAGCCCCATAAATGCTGCTGAAATGTCCCTGAAAACACCCCCTGGATACCTGGCTTGTAACAGCTGGGTATGAACAGGACTTGGAACAAGGCTGAGAATGGCATGCTACAAACTGCACCAAAGGCTGCTCTAAAGCAAAAAAGGGGCAGATGAATCTGCATTGGAAAGCTTGGGGAGGGAGCTGCTGTAGTCAATCAGTGAAATGAAGACAGGAGCTGGAGTTCTAAACTGTATTTTCTACCTGGTAAAAGAGCAAATAATTCTGCAATTAGATCAAACTGAAAGCATGCTCGCCTGCAACACTGGCAATTGACACCTCTTGTGAAGGCCCTTCCTTACACCAGTGTCTCCCTTCCATCAGTGCAGGCTGGTAAAACACAGCATTTTGGCAAGGTGCATGAATCTGACTTGCTAAAGTCACTGAGAAGTCTTTAAAGGCTTTGCTTTGGCAGATGTTTTGTCAATTGAAATCCAGCTCATCTGTAACTGTGTGCCCTTTTGCATCAGTAAACAAATGGCTCAGGTGCAGAAATCATTCAACTTAGCTGACTTTCCTCTGGCATGGTTGAAAAACCTCATCTGTTTCCCTGTGGAAAATCAGCGTTGATATCACAGGCATGGAGGAAAAGGCACCGAAAAATTACACTAAGTTCATTTTCTTCTTTTTTTCTTTTCCTTTTTTTTTTTTGACTGCAGGTTTTGTGAAAATCTTTATGAGCATTTTACAATGTGTTAAGGAGCTGAAGGGAGTAGACAGAATGGGGGGCAGCTGGGAGAGGTCTGCTACCATGTAGGAAATGGAGAAGCTCTGACCTACAAAGCAAGCCTTTTTTCATTCTTTGCTTTACGGGAGATGGGAAGGTGAGGATTCATTGGTTTGGTGTTTTAACTGGGTATTCTTCTAGCCTATCAAGATTTTGTAGGTTAGTCAGCAAATGGAGGATTGTTCCTCAAAATTTTGGAGGGTTGGTAACATGGGAGAAGGAAAGAAAATGGCTCATGCTTTCCCATTTTAGGTCCTACACTGTGGGGTAAAGTTTGAATTTATAAAGCATGCCTAATTTGCCCCCACAAAAATAACTCAATACCCCACTCCTTTGCAAACTGGTTTCTTTTAAGAGTATCTAAAGTTACACTCTCTAAACAATGATTATTTGGGGGGGGATAATGTTTGCTTGCTGGTCCTTGTAATTACTACCTGCCCCTTGCATCGTTCTTTCCACTAATTCAAGCATAGACTAAAACTTCACCAAGCAAATCTCAGTCCTCCTGTGTGCTTGCATGTTGCTGGGAGAAGGGATTTCTACTTGATGCAAGTGATTTTCAATTGTTTTTTCTCCCCAGTGAAGCTGGGCAATGTAATATTGGTGTATGGCCACAAGCGTGGTGTCTAGGACAAGAGACAAGGCAATGAACAGCCTCCTAATGAATTTTTCACGTTTATCTTCAGATCCCCTCCCCAGAACCAACACTGTGAAAACAGGAGATAGTGGTTTCCATGCAGCCCTATGGAAATTTCAAGCAAAAGTGGTTTACTGCCAGTTTTATGACTTTACAGTGATGGCAGTGAGGACTTCTGGTTATATAAAAGAAAATGGATTGGCTTCAACATGGAAAAAAAGATTACTGGAAGCAATCTGAGCCTGTAGTCAGTAGAGGCCTAATTTCTAGGCAGGAGGAAGGTATTCATGTTAAAAACATTGATACCAAACAACTACTATAGATACTGTTTCCAGTAAAGCTATACATACTCATTTTCAGTTCTGAGGCAGGTAATACTGTGAGCTGGAGGAGCTTGTGCATCTTGCACCCTTTCTTGTGTACTTATATGTGTGTGTATATATTTACGTATATAAATAAATTAGAGATTATTTACATCACTGTACAGAATAAATCTAAACTTGGTTATCAAAATGCATAAACCTGTCAGTGGATTTACTCTGTTAACGCTTTGCATTTCATCTTCAAAGCACCGTACAAACATTAATTATTTACCCAGGCAACTTCCCACTCGCCAAAAGGATTAAGAATAACAAGCAGGGTAAGAGATGGAGCTGAGGGAGTGCACCATTTTCGTAAAAAGGCAGCTAATCATGTATGTCTCTCCTGCCATGAGCACTGTAGATTTATGCCTTTAAACTCTGCAGTCCAAGTGTAGGAGTACCCTTTGTTAACATAAACTTGTCAAAATGTCCTCATTCAAAAGCAAATGATCCGTTCATCATTTTCAAAAGCTTTGGCCTCTTCTTGGTTTATCAGGTTCCCATTCAAACTGCAGGGAAAAATAAAAGGGATGTGAAAGTAGGGTAGTGACTGTTGCCCATCTTCTATTTCTCCAAGGTTTTGGAGCAGAGATCACAGGTTTGCAATGCCATGTGAGCTGCACACTTTTCAAGGGCACACAAACGGGAACTGGCATCAGACAGGCCAGCTACAGCACTGCACATACAGGAAACAAGTCTTCTCCTTCAGAAATAAAAACTGAACAAACACCTAAACTCCACTAACTGAGCTCAATGTTGCAAACCCATCTGTTTGGATTTCAGCAGACAGCAAATAGCTGATGAAGATTCTTATCATGCAGTGGGCTAGTTTAAGGAAATTTAAATAGTCACCAGAGCGTTTTTTGTCTTCCATGACAACAGGGGAAGAAAACTGTTAAGTACTCAGGTGCTGTTAATGTGAAATGATCGAAAACAAAATCCTTGATTCTGGCTACATAAAATTAATATACATTGATATTTACGCCCCTGAAAATGAGCAGCCTGGTTAAGGCCTGCTTTCAGAAATGTTGAAATCCATTAAACCATTTCGACTTAGGAAATTATTTGGGTTAATGAATGCCTCTGAACATTCAGGCCAGAATCAAAAGACAGATTTCAGTCTGAAGATTCAGAATGATCTGAGAGGGAACTGATGCCTCTTCTGCAGACGAAAGCTGACAGTGGCTTTTGAAAAAAGGACCTCTTCCACATCTCCAGGGAACAAACTAGTCAGACAGTGAGTCATTGTCTTTCTAAGCAAGAATTCAGTGTCCTTTCACTAAAACAAATACATATATTTAAAAATAAATTTCATGTTCAATAATAAAGCAGCAGTCCTAAAACCAGCTCAGTTCTATTGACTCCTGAGCTCCCTGAGGTGTGGGAAGGAATGTGGTATTTGGCTTTCTGCCTTAAATGCACACGTGTGACTGTGTGATGCCCACCTAATCTAAACCAAACAAATCCTACAAAAAGTTAATCTTCTTGTAGCTTAGCACTTTCAGTGTGTTTGGAGCAGTGCCCAAAGAAAATCCAAGCACAAATTGTATGAACTAAATCAGTAATGCTGATTAAATGTAACCATCTCCTGCTTATTGGGATTTAGATCCTGAAAAGCATGAACATGTTCAGAAGTTTAAAAACAAAAAAACCAGGATAAACAAAACCTGGTCTATAAATTTAGGTTCTGATTCTACAAACCTGCATGTTCTCCAAATTAGTGGCACAGGAAGATGTGAACTAAGAAAACTGCTTGGCATTCATAACACAAAAGGATACATTTAAATGGCAGCAGCTTTTTACCTATTTGAAATCCACAGCTGGAACTGCAACCCCTGCCTCACATAAAATGGCTCTGATTTTTGTTTTAGGCTGGAAAAGAGTAAGGCTAGAAGTGTTTTAAAGGAGAAGAAAGTTTACAAAGTGAGCCTTTGAAGAAGGGGTCTTTACCAGATTTCTTTAATAGTCGTGTTCTCCTTGAGAGCTTCACTGAGGCACTTCACTCCTTTGGCTGTAATTTGATTCTGGATAAGCCTAAAAAGAAAGCGTTTCATGTCAAACTAATATGCAAACTAATTTGCAGTGCATGCATAACCTACACTCAGCTTGACATCATGGAGCAAAGCTATCTACCAGAAGAAGATGGTTGTGATTTTATCTGTGAGAATGGTAGACAGTATTGGTTAAATGTCCCACGTGCACTTTTAGAAACAGCTCAGTATTAGTCTCATGTGGTTGCATTCTGGAGATAATAATCTCAGTTATATAGCTGACAAATTTCTGCTGTGAACTGTTCACTAGTGATATGAGATTGTGATATTTAGACTCTCTGAGACAGACAAACCTTTTACCTCTGTTTTCTTACTAAGAACACTATGAGATATTTTTAAGTGATGTACAGAAAATTCTGAGTACAGACCCTGTGTAGGTCTAGTGTTTTAGCGGTTATGATCCAGAGGATGCCAAAACCTCCTGTCTAGTTTATCAGACCAACAATATCTTTAAAAAATAAAGCACAGAGTTTGAATCTGGTATGAGCAGGTGCCAGTCCCAGTGAAGCCAATTTAGCAGCTACAAATTATGTCTCATCTGAGTTTAGGGGAAAAAAAGATACGTAAGATTCTCAAGTAGCCCAAGTGACGAAACAGCAGGTAACTCTTATTAATCACTGTAGAACATCCCTCGAGCTAAAAATGAACAAAGGCCTCTCCTTTGCATGAGTATAAAAATACTCGTAAGCCTACCCTAATTCAATACTCACCTTTCAGTCTACCATGGTGTGCCCCATAGCTGTACTCGTTGCATGAATCCCTCAGGATTCAGGATGAGGCTGAAAATTGGAGTGTTTTGAACAATCTTTTAGGGAGGGAAGGAATTTCTGCACTTGGTAAATGAAACAAAATGCAAGGGGAGCCAGTAGATTCTTTCAGCTACTGGAAAAAGACTTTTATTCTGCCTCAAGTTCAACTATTTGCATAGGTCACTTTTTGGAGGTATCCACTGATATAGTCAACAAAGTGGGATATAAATTTGTCTACTGGCAGAAACCCTTGCACAATAGTGAGCCATGGAGAAAATTTTGTTATGAATTGAAAACAAACTGCCCAGTGAATTATATTTGCAGCTGTGCACAAAGAAGTCGAGCACCTTCCCCTCCTCCTTTTTACTTTCAGTGTGATGGCACCACAAGTTCTTGGCACCCGTGACTACCAGCATGCTTCCTAAGGGGTGGAAACTAAGATTAATACAGGGAGTGTGCTAGAGTGTGGTTAGCAAAGTCTTTGTAAGGCTTGTAAAGGGACTCCACTTCTTATGTTCCCCTGATCAGTGGAAATGAATGGATAGCTATTTGTTTCACAGCCCACATCTGCCCAAATGCATCCATTGACAAATTCTTGTGAAGCCAACACTGTTATTTTTTTTAAAATGTAACAAGTCTCATTGTGATTGCTAGAAATAATCCATGGTTTCCTGGGGACTTATGCCTTAGAGATAAGTGTCCTGCTAGCCCTAGAAGAAAGCATCAGACAAATGGGACATGTATTTAAGTGTCTGTCATGTAGGTTCTTGGTTGAAGAGTAAGAACTGAGCTAGCTACTTTCATAGTAGCATAATAAACAGACAGAATCACAATCACCTTATTCTATTCTAGCTGTCTGCTTGTCTTTTTTTTTTTTTTTGAAACTTTTGTGTTTGAGGCCAGTACTGGTTCCTCTAATGAGAGACAAAATCAATCAGTACTTCAAAAGTTACCAGGACACACAAACAGCTTAAACTTTATCCTATATGAAAGCAGGTTGAAAATGCTAGACAGTGGCTTTACTAACTTCCAGTTAGAACTGTCTACAACCAGTCAGCTGCCTCCAGACCATGCACAGAAAGCTTACTGTGACCTACATAGACTTGGAAGATGAAGTTCTAATGCAGTGACTGCCAAAAAGCCTGTGCCACTGTGGAATGTAACTCACCATAAATGCACCAGTTTCTTGTTGACCTTCAGCATCTCTGCGAAGCTCATTGCTGCCTCATCATCCAGCTCATTTTTAGTCAACCTAAGTAGGAGAGAAAATGTTCACTTATGATGTTGTCATTATTTTTCAGCCCCCTGTTTTTCCAGCTTGACTTTGACTTAGCTTTAGACAGCCCAAGGGTTGTTCCTGCCCTGAGCAATTTGTAAAGGCTAGACATAAAGAGATACTGAAGAGAAGCCCTGGAGGTATAAAAACCCCTAGTATCAGATCTTAATTTCTCTGAGCAGTGTTCTAACAATGCTTTCTCATGATGCTTCAGTGTCCAAAAGGTGGATAAGGTGTGTTGGGAAAAGGTGAAGAGGTGGAGACAACACTGAAGAGGTGCAAAAACTGAGGACAAAGAACTTGACTTCAGATGACGGAAATGAAAGGAGATGGGGAAAGAAAGATGGAGCAGAGCGAGGCACAACACAGGGTTATTAGAATATGTCCCAAAGAACAGATGTTGCTGATCTATTGCTCATGTCCACATTCTTCCAAAGGGATAGCTTATAGTTTGATAGAAGGGAAAGCATAGGGGACAAGGGAAGGGATAGAAGGAGGAGGGGAGAGTAGCAGGGGCAATGGGACTGGAAGAAAAAAAATTAGGCTGCATTTTTCTCTGGAGAAAGAAGAAGAGGAGAAGGAGACCACACTGTCAATTACCAGAATATTCTTACGGAGTTGTTGTGTTGCATAGCTTCAGCAATACTTTTGCCTCCCTCTGTCGTGATGCCATTGAATGCCAGACTGTGAAGTAAAGATATGAATGTGTAAGAAACAGCATGACTTGGCTCTTCCACTACCAAACACTGAAGAATATCCTGGATGATCTGCTTCCCAGTTGTACAGTTCAGCATTTGTGTGCTTCAATGGCTCACATATTTTGCAAACCATTAAGTCCTTATAACTTCCAAGTAAGAACGGTTCACAGGCTGTAGCCAGAGTGCAGGACAGTCGTACAGGTTGTAAGGTTTGCTGTCAGTAAGTTGTGCTCTTGAGACTGACAGCAGAGTTGCACCCAGTGATTTTGAGAGTCAAGGGTTTTCACACGGACAAAAAGTTATGCTTAGCTGTACACAGTTTTTTACACGCATTTGTCATCCCAAGTCCCTGTTAAAACTAGGCACTTTGTCTTTTCAGTCCTTCAGACACCCAAATACTTTGTTAATTTTCCAAATACAACACCTTCTGCTGTGTATGGAGAGATGAGCTTGTAAATGCTTTCCATTACAAACCACAAACATTTCTTAGTCTGCCCTTCATTCCTTGAATAAACATTGGCAAAATCATCCAGTTGAAGTCACATTCCAGGCTTTCATAGTTCAAAAAGCATCTCCCCACTCAAAATAATGCAAAATCTCAAAAAAGGTAAAAGAGGAACCAAGGAGAACAGTGGCAAAATATGTACAAGCAAGAGTCCCTCCTAGCTTCAGCTGAAACTCTCTGTCCATCATAACTGGACCTAAAAATTGCAAATAAAGTAAACTGATGCAGTAGGGATTATCTTCCCTTAATCTTCACATAAAGATACCACTAGAGCTAACTATGAATTCAAATCATGGAGCAAGATAAACCAGTGGAAGGTAAGAAATGAACTCAAGTGAAAGTACACTACAGAGCAGAGGATTCACACTGCACAAGTGCCAGGAAAACTGAGCTCAGGACTGCACACTTAGTCCTTCTTATTTTTGCAAACACATTCATCAGCATATTTGCTCTTGTCTGAGAATCCCCGAGCTCTGGTTCAAGTTCAAAATGTTTTCTTTCAAGTCTGGTATGTCTGGATGGATTGTGCAATTAAGGGAAGATGGCTATTTCAGATGGCTTTTAAGTTTAAATATATCTAGGTCACTGCACCTGTTCAGCTTTTAATTTTTAAGCTCAACTACCCAGTTGCAGAAAGGAGGACAAGGCACCCGCTCTGAAATCCCTGGATCCGAAGTGGCAGCAATAAACTCTCCAGAGATTCCCAAACACCCCGAGTATTTCTAAAGAAGACAGTGCCGTGTGCCACCTTGTGGGGAAACTAAGGAGCCTTGTTTGCTCCCTCACTGTGGAGGTCAATGGAACTGGGAGACAAATGGGAAGGGTCACCATGACCCCAGTGCTCCAGCAGTGTAGACTACAAATGAGCAGCAGCTGCCACCACATGCATCTTTAAATCTCCAGCCAGCATTTGACAGTCTGTCAGGGGATGAGATGTTTAACACTGCTGACTTCTCTCCATGCTGTGCTTCCAACTTCACTCACATTAAGGCTTCCAGAAGGCTAGTTTGAGATGCATCACTGAACTTGTGAGAACAAGCACTAACCCTGAATGTGTGGTGGTGGTGTAGCTTCACTGGAGTACAGGATAAGCTCAAATGTAAGAATGTCCCAGTTCTATCAAGTTTACCCCCCTAAAAATCTATTTGGTAAAAGCTGCTGCATCTTTGCATTCAGGAACTACTGATCTCACTGGGAGCCTGATTCTGTGACAGCTGGTGCATCACTCTGCTAATGCTCACAGATCAAAATGGTACCTACTGACCATGTGCTCTCACAAATGCCACTAACTCTGTGCAGCATGAAGGGAGGAGGTGCAGAGAGAGGAAAGGATGCCAGTCCTGCAGTATTTTTCACTTTCTTAATGGCTGCAAAGAGGTTTTTGACTCAATCTGTCCTCTTGCACCAGAAGCCTCTTAGTTACACAGTGAAGGCTGCAATACCAGATGGCATTTCAAGCTAACACTTGGTGGGAAGAGTCACTGCTTCAAAACATGATGGAAAAGGCAGAACCAAGCTGCCTGGCTTTGATGGTGTCCTTTACCTCACGTTTGTTAACCTGGGGTGGTTCCTCAGAGCCTCTGCAAATGCCTTTGCTCCTTCGTCTCCAACTTGATTACCCCACATCCTAGTGAAGGGAGGAAACCAGAAGATGTCAGTTATGCTGCCCTACTGACTACTTGCATTGCATTTTCCCTTTTTTTCCCCTCCCCTCCTCCCTGATTACTTCAGAGTCTTTCAGGCTTGTTAGAAACCTGGCAGGTACCCACCTTGCTGAGCCAGGTATGTTCCACTCCCTGCACATTACACCACCAGCCTCTGCTGACTCACCAGTACCCTAAGGCCACAGCACAGAAGCAGCTCTAGGACACAGTCTGCTGCAGCAGGAGTGCTTTTGGGATCACCTTGCTGCACTGGGAAAACCCTCTGCAGTCCTCTACCCTAACAGGGTAAAGGTGTCTTGTGGTCCTGTACAGTGAGCTGCTGTCAGAAGTATACCAAGCCCTAAACCCCTTAATTTCCTGTTCAGCATTTCCTCCCCATGTCCTGGTTGTGATTTTCCTGTTACCTGTTAGGCACAGACTGGCCTTTACACTGTGCAAAGTACAGGTCTCGGAAGGACTCCCCAGATGCACAACTGCATGGGGGACCCTCAGCCAAATGGGTAACTTTCTGAAGGTCAGTCTGAACTGCTCTACAGACTCCCTCTCCCTTTCAAAATAATCTGGTAAAATGGTTACTGTCCTCAGCATTATATCCAAGTGGCATCTCCTCTGCCAACAGCTGCCAAGAGAAAGATCAAAATCTGATAGAGTCGCTATGATGCTGCGGTCTTCCACACATTTGTAAGGAACAGTATTTCCAACAGCAAAACAACACAAAGGTTAAGAGAAAGTAATGTGGTACCAGCCTGAGAGATTTCATCAACATTTACTAAGAGGATCTGGTTAAATCATTCCTATGCAAACCAAACACTTTGAAAATTCACCCTGTATTATGAGGTTTGAAAGAGCCTCTGCTGAGGTCTAAGTCCTTGGTTTTTTTAGAGGGATCATGGCTTGATGACTCAGATCCACATTCAGCTTGATGGGTAATTAGTTGGCAGCTCTTTTAAAATCAATTGAGCTATGTGGCATCTAAACACATGGACTTCCAGTAAGTTCCCCAGAATTTCCTTGTCCTTCAGAACCAGCACAGTTTGCTATGTAAATGTTGAATATATCTGTTCAAACATTTCTATCCAAGCTATCCTACATCCATTTGGAGTGATCATTTCCTCCACAGGAGAAAATAGGAGTCCTTCACTGAAATTACAGCAAGTACAGCAGAGCAGATCTAGCTGTATGGAAGTGTGCAGGCTGTTCACTGTACTTATGAAATGACCAAAAATCTGATTGTTCAAATCTGATTTTCATAATTCAGAGTTGCTGTGATTTTCACAATGGCCAAACAGAGGTTTTAATGCCATGTATTCAAGTATTAAATTTTAAGATATATGTTCTGCAGAGTGAAAAGAGAAACTGGGATTTGCCAGAAGCATGGAGAGGAAATAAATAAAATAAATCAAAACTAGCACTTTTCCTGAGAAAGAGGGCAGGATGTAAAGGTTTGGAGTACATTCAGGCTCCAATAATAGCAGACTGTCTAGCTGGGGACAGAGTAGAGATGGATGATGTGAATTCCTTTTTATTCTACAAGCTCACAAATGGACATCATGCAGAAGGTTTGACAATTGGAACAATGACAGTAACTAGGTACAGAGCCAATAGTCACAAAACCACGCACATTTAAAAATAACCAAATATCTCTAGAAGACCTGTGTTGCCATAAAGAAAGTGACTATCTTTATACACTGTCCTCTTGTTTGTTTGTCTCTCCTTTAAGGAGTGAAAAAAAACTAACCCAGAAACCAAAACCCAAAACAAGCATAGTGTGAACTGAAGAATAACAAAGCAGCCCTCCTTTTCCACGGAAAACGTGGCTGTGCTTCTACCTTTGTTTGTTCTAATGCTGTTGTTGAGAGGGGAAGGAATAGCAGGAGGAGAAAAGGTAAGAATGAAATAAAGAATCTTAATGGATTTACAAATGTCTTGACAAGATCAAGCCTCCGAGGTCTACTCCTCAGTACTGAACTTACCCAATTTCAAACATTGTTTTGCTCTTCTGGATGGCCTGGGCAAGGCACTTCCCTCCTTCGCTAGTTATTTTGTTTGCTCCCATTCTGCACAAAATACATGAATTGATGAGGTACATCTCTTACAACGGTAGAGCTATTAGAACACCAGGTCAGAAAGCCATACAAGTGTTTAAGGCTAATTAACTCTAGAGGCTAGCTACAGTTATGAAAGATTAACCTAGAGCAAAAAAAAAAATTGCAGGCACTTGACCTTTGACTGAAAGACAGAATTCTATGTTGTCTTCGTTGGTTTTTGCATATTTTGCATGCCAGCTCTCCAAATCAGAAGTATTACAGCAGAATCTTGGGTTTGGTGCTCAGTATGTTAGAAATGAGCTTTAGGAACTGATCCTCAAGGCAAGGACCCTGGCCTAGTTTTCAATGTAGTTCATAGTATCAGCAGTCGCTACAGAGCACGTGAACCACATGCAGCATGTTTCATGATGCCACAGGGAAAAGAATATTTCTTGATTGTGCGGTTCCAGGGGAGACTGCAGCTGATAAGCACAGACTGCAATAATTTCGAGTCTCTCTGTTCTAAGCATGGGCCCAAGGCAGTGGCATAGGTCAGTGCAGCAATGACTGTCTCCTGCTGGCATTCTACAGAAGGCCTTTTCTATTTTTGGCTTATGTGTACATCAGATGGCTGGAGTTCAAGAAAGAGATAATTGTGCATAGGTTGATGTAAAGAACAGATCAAACCCCCAAACCCCTCAAGCCACTACATTTACATAAAACCAGCTTGTTTGACCGACTTCAGGCACAAGAACATGCACGCTCTCTCAAAATAATTGCTAGGCTGAAAGTAACCATCTTTCAGCAGGCTTTTCTTGTGAAAGTCAGATTAAATAAGAAAAGCTGTCTGAAAGCAGCAGCAGAACAGAAGTGGGGGTTCAAAACTCTGGAAATATTTCAAGTGGGAAGGATGTGGCTTTAGTGGGGTTTCAGAACAAGTTAGTGGTAGAACAAGGACTAGAACCCAAGAGTCCTTGACTGCCAGTTGCTACACTCGTACCAGTGCCTTACATTGCTGCAGTTCCCTCTGTTTTCTGCTACTGTCACAATTAAACCATTGGTTAATGATCTACCTTTATGTCAAACCAGCGCTGTGCATGGGTAGACACTCTTATCTGGGGAAGTTCCAGGAATTAAAGGGAACAACTCACCAAGTGAATTTGGGGAATTCCAGAGTTGAGGTTTGATGCCAGCACACCCTGACTCCAGTGGCCCATAAAAGATCAGATACTAAGAAGCTTGGTAGTAAATCCAAGACAATTTGCCTGTTGGCAGCAGCAGCAAGGCTCATGCACAACTTAAGCCTCACTCAGGTACTCAGGTGACTGGATTTATGTAAAGAACTGGTTTTATGCACTCCTTTAACTTACTACCATATTCCAGAAAAGACTATGGATTCAAGAATTTCACCTGCTGCCATACACTGCTCGACTTCTGCAAAAGAATATACAACTGCAATCTAAGTTCTATTTTATTTCATATACAATTTTTATCTTTTTCTACTCTCCCTCCCCTTTTAAGGTGCTTTATCTTAATTAATTTACTGGAGAAAGGAAAGAAAAATACAACATACTTAACATATTCCAGGCTTGAACACTCTTCAATTAATTTTGCAACATATCTGGCTCCAACGTCAGTGATTTGATTGTTGTATAAGCTTAAAGATAAATCACATTGGTAAAAATAGGTTATTCCTGCTGTTTAATATTTACAACCTGAATGTTTTATGATGCATACATAGCATCTATATTTTTTTGTAAGGCTTTGTACATATTCACAGTTGCTTATATTTCTATTTCGATATATAATTCATATTGTGAAGGGCTAGATATAAAATACAAGGAGACTAGACTGCAAATCATGAGAAAATATTTATATAATTTTTTTAATAAATGGTCTCCCCAAGAAAAGCTTCCTTTTATTCCTGTGTTAGTACAGAAACAATATTGCCAGAAGATAAGCCAAAAGAGAAAACACCATAAAGTACTTTTGGTCTTTTAAAAGTCATAAAATCCCCTTGCAAATATTACTGAAGATCAGATACCTGAGCTACTTTTACTTGCGTTAGGGCACTGGAGGAGGAAACCTATTCTTGATATTCATGTTTACCTTTCAAAAAGTCATTTTTATGTAGACACTTAACCAAATGCAGGAAGTCAGAGCTAGCATGCCTTCCAGCTTCTACTTGATTAAGAACTAATTAAAGTCTTGAAAGAAATTGGTACCAAGAACATGACACTTGAAACTGTATGTTCCCGATAATAGCCTCTACCAAGCTGTACCTGCTTTGCATAGTTGAAATAAAACAGTAGAGAAAACAACAGGCTTTAGCTACAAAGCACATACTCTCTTGCTTGCACTCTCTCTCCTCCCCACAGCAGAAGGCTTTAGGTATGAAACTATTATGCCCACACAGTTCAGTAACCTGACAGTGGTGTGCACTGCGTCACAGAAGGGTTTGATACGAGCAGGAGGCCACCCCGTGAGGCAGTGTGATGGCAGAGGAAATTGTAGACCCCAGTGGACTGTTACAGGATGCCAGCTGAATTATTTCTGACACAAAATGTTGCTTCACTTAAGGTCAGTAGATGAGGGGGGTAACTGTATTTTCCACCCCACCTCTGCTTTGTCGGTACTGTCTGCATTGGAGATTTATTTTTCTAGTATCAGTATCTAGTGCTTCCAGTTGGTACATACCCCAAGAAAGACACAATTTGGTACTTGGAGAGTCCTTCATACAAGATCCTTACTCCATGATCTGTGACCTGATTTACACTGAGCCTGGAATGAAGGGAATGAAAAGAAACTTTAAATCAATACAGATTACAAGTGTTCTTCACCCATGAGTTAACAAATGACTGGAGGTCTATTCATTTTCCCCTGATACTTTAACAGATCCTTATGCGACATTTTAAAAGCCATTAAGGGAAGTCTGAGCTCACGTTCATACTGCTCACTTCAAAACCAATAAAACACAGAAAACCCCAAATCTCCAAGGTAATGCTCTGGAAGCTTTCCACAGAACTGAAAACAATAAAATGTAGGAAGTCAGACACTAGATAAACATCTCACCCTCCTCTGGTGCGTACTGTGATTTTAGGAAGAAAGTCTGTTTAACACCCTAGCACAAGCAAGCTGTCCAGACTACTACTCTTGCAAACTTCTGAGTACTTAGTGAAAGCCAAGCATCTTGAAAGTCACAACACATTCAGGCTTCACCAAATAAAGATTGTGAAAAGCCCTGGCCAGGAAAATAGAACTGCAGTCCCATGGGTGTGCTAGATGTTTCTAATTTTGTTGTCCAAGCTAGACATGAAACAAATCAATGTCAGTCATTCACAGAATAAAAATACTTCTTTTCACAGTTAGTTTTTGTTTTGTTTTGTTTGTTTGGTGGTGGTGTCCTTTTGTTTTTTTATTGTCGGTGTTGTTGCTTTTTTTGGTAACTTCTCAAGCTTTTTTACCTTGACTAAATAGACAGGTTCAAGTGAAGTATTCCAATTCTGCTGAATCACATTTTCTGGATAAAGCTGTCCCCATGAAAATATTTTTATCAGCTTTAGTTTCTACACAAAATCAGTAGCTGAACACTCACTGCTGAGAGTCCCTTATCACCAGCAGCCTCCCTGGCCTTTGCTAGTTAGCAACTGGGCCTCTTTGGAATTTACAAGCACATAGGAAAAATCAGCAAATTTCTACAGGTCAGAACAGTCCGTTTCTTTGAAAGGGATGGTTAAGCTGTTGGAAAAAAGATTTCCTGACCTGCAGAAATTGGTCATTAGAAATTAAAGTCCTAACATCTGAAGATCCATAAAGACAAAAAGGTAACCTAACAGACTGGTTTGGTGCAGAGGATGGTGTTAAGATCATACTGAGTATGGCATAATCACATGATAGGGACAAAGAATGAAAGTCTGGCCTTTTCTTCTTTTGTTTGGTCTGACATACTTATGCATTTTCTCCAGAAGTTTCCTTATTGCTTTCTCTTGGGAGGCCAGTCAATTTGCAACTCACTGGAAAAAACAAGAGTCACTTGCTATGATTTAGTCCTAGAGGAAAACAAGGCAGAGGAATAAATCCATTTGTAAAAAAAAAAATTCTCATGAGGCTGAAGGAGCTTTAAAAAAGATACATATGAAGGTCCTGTCCTGATTTTCTGCACCTAAATGTTTGGACAAATAAAATATAGCTACATGGCACAACCTCAGAAGACTAGAGGCAAAACAATTTGGCCTGTGATGTTAGAGGCGGATTTAGATCTCCCTGATCACAACAAGCCATGTCTTACCTCCACATCACCTCAGGGAAGCACCGCATCTCAAGATCTCTAACTACATCCTTTCATGGAGTACATGATAGCTTTTGTTCTATGAAAGCCAGACATTTTGGGAGCATGCAAAAGCAAGAAATTCGGAGCTTTTGATCATTAGTTATTGTGAATAGTAGGTCCTTTCTTTACTTCATGCAACCAAAGGCAGAGAGAGGCTCAGGCAATCTTCAGATAGCAGAAGACACGCTTCTATTTCCTTTCTTTTCCTTGGAGCACTTGCTTTCACAAAAATCCTCTTTTGAGACAAAAGAATTTGAGATGAAGCTATCTAAACCTACAGGTTTAAACAGTCCTGGCTTCTAAGGACTTCTTATCAGCCTTTCCATTTCAACTTCCAAAATCACATCTTATCTCTGCTCCTGTGACTGGATGAACAAAGATTTCAGAAGATCTGAAACTTTAATTACCAGCAACAGTAATCCTCATCTTTCTCCACTTCTCAGATCAAGTCCTTCAGCCCACCAGTTTGTGGAATAAACCAGGAATAAGCAAGAACCTGCTTACAAAGACGCCTACCTGATCACTGCAAGCTTGCTGAAACACGGTAGCAGCTGTTTTATTCCGTAGTCGTTGATGTTGTTGTTGTCCAAATCCAGAGCTAGGCGCTTCTGAAGGTGATGCACGACGAAGGAGATAGCGCTGCAGTCGGCGGAGTAGGCATTGCAGTACGCGAGCTTGATGTAATTGGCGTGCATGCGTTTGGCAGCCAGCTTCCCCACCTTCTCACTCTGGGTCTCGTAAAGGCACCTCAGCATCCAAACAAAGTTGGGCTGGACCTGGATCTGATTGTAGCTTGTAAGCCTGGACCTAGTAAAGCCTTTCAGGTGGGATTTCATGCTCTCCCCGAGGTATGTGATGAGTGTTTTTCTCTTCCTCTTAAGGACTGCAGGTGAAACTAAATGCCTGAAGAGCTTCTGCTTGGATCCAGAAAGCAGGCCACAAAGAAACATGTTGGTAAAATTAAAGTGTTCTTTATTTCGGAAGGGATCCTCCCCTGCTAGTTGTTTCTTCAGCCAAGGGATACGAAGGCAAGTAGGCTGGGCAGTCTCAAGGAAAGAACATTCATTGAAAAACTCAAGTAACTCCTTGGCACCCACTTTCTCCTCAACAACCAAGAACAAAGCTGTGAAAAAAGACTGAAGGGTTACGTGCAAGAACTCATAAGTGGCCTGATTGGCACAGCCACTGTAACTTTTAACTGTCCTGAGAAAGCCTAATTGCAAATCTTCTTCAGAGATGTTCACTGATGAGACCTCTTCCTGCTCAAAGATAAAGAAAGAGTTCTCCATCCCTTTGTACGCCATTTTGCCCAGAGCTAGAAGAGTTTCCTTTCTTGATTTGAACATCTCTGCTTGGCTCCTGATGTTGTTCTTCAGCAAACTTGTTTTCACAGATCGGTTCAGATGGACTTCAGTCATGAGCAAAAATACATCTGTCAATGTAACAGAACTGTCTGGAAGCTCGTGGCTGTCAAACATGGAATGAAAGTGCTCATAACATTTAAAGATAATCCAACAAAATAAAGGCACTGAACACAAACTGCAGAGATTGGGGTTAGCTTCCAAGTGGTTTGATACCAGTGTTCGTTGCCGCTCATCTTTGAAAAACATAGCAGTGTATTCTTTCAGGTTATTGCTGGAGAAACCACGGAGCAACACTTTCTTTTTAATGATGTTTCTTTGGATCTCAGTTCCTGTCCTTGCTGTAAGAATTTTCTTGGATCCCTTAAGAAGCTTTCCCCTGAGAAGGCTTACCAGCAGTGCCAGGGGGTGGATGGGTTCATTGGGTGAACATATCTCAGGTACACTACTGAGATCAAAGTTGGAATAGATCTCATCAAAGCCATCAAACGTGAAAAGAACTGTATGAGGGAATTGCAAGATGTAATGGAATACTTCTGTGGGGTCCTGGTCTGGGTAGCAGTTATATTTGAAGAGCAGGTCTTTCAAACATATTGCTTCATCTTCCTTAAAGCAACTAAACATTCGACATCGAAAGCAGAAGAAAAATTTGGCCCCTATGTCCAATTCTTTTCTGGCCCAAAGGCTTTGTATCTTTTGCAGCAAGATGGATTTTCCAATTCCTGCATCACCGTAGACATAAACAGTCTCTCCATCTTCATTAATTAGCCCAACTGTATCATCAAAAAGGGCTTCTAATTGACCCACCTGGCCAAGACTCTCATTGGTAAAACTGACCAGCTCCATAATGCTGTCAGAGTAGATTTCTTCAAGCAGCATCTCCTCCCTCTGAGCGTATGACATAACAAACTTAGAGTCCCGTCCCAGCTCATATCTGAGTTTCTGGCAATACCTGCTAACTAAAAAGACAGTGAACTGTTATTAAAAAGGCTATTATTAAAAAGCCTATGTAGACAATGACCCATTTCTTTGGGAACTCAGAAGGGTTAATAAGCAAATACAATTCTCATGTAAAAACGGTTCTTTGGCACATTAGTTCTATTTATGCTGCCATCATCACTCATTTGGGAAATTCAGGTGCTAATGAAAGGTCACATGTGAGCCACCACTTCCTGAAAGGCAGTACTGATGCAGCATTGGCTTAAGGGGCTGCTATCTTTCAGCTGAGTCTCAAAGTCGAGCCCCTGATCTTTTCTTAAAGATTGCTTTACTCTCTGCAGAGGCTTCAAGTTGTTGGCCACTGATTGGCCTTTTCACTGTATTTATAGTCTATCAGCAATTCTATCAGGTAGGTGGCTATTCTTTCCTGACAATATACCAGGAGATACATTATTATACCAGGAAATACCAGGAATACATTATTGTAAATAGAAGGCATTTGTTTTAGAAACCAAGTGCCAGGCGCCTCGAAAGATTTTTTTAGAGATGACCAAAAAAAAAAAAAAGGAGAGTCTCAGTTACTGTGCAATGTTAGCATGTGTTTTTATTGCAACAGAAACTTCAGATGGGGACAAAGTAATTCTTGTAATTATGTAGTATGAAAAAAATCTCTCAAAAGGAAATAATTTATTTCTGCAATACCTAAACCGTGACTTTTGGTATGGCTCATCATTTAGCATCACATAATAATTCCAGTTGTAACAGATTTCATAAGGTCTAGTCCTACCTCCTGCTGAGAACAGGATCATTCATTCAGATGAAACTACTCTTCTATCACCTGGCTGGAACTTCCTACATGGGAGAGTAGTGCTAAGTGAAGGGATAGAGATGTATGACCTTACCTGGATCTGTATTTACCACAGTTTTACTACAAATATTCTCTGAAGGCTCGTAACCTATTTCATCCAGCCAAGGCTGAAGTTCATAGTAAGCATCAGTGACTTTCTGCAGGACATAGATGAAATATTCTGAAACTTCTTCTCCCTTGCTTTGAACCAAGTCTAGAATTTTGCGAACCTGAAGAAACACCACATGAAAGATCACTGATACACTGCATTTGATCACAGTAACACTTGTCAACTGCTTTAGGATCCTTTCTGGATTGGAGCAGGGGACAAAAATCAAAACTGGTACTTCAAAAACATGAATTCAAACTCTAGATCTGAATTTGAATCATCATAAAACAACAGCCATTTGTATTTGAATGCTGCAAGACAGTTGGCTCTGAAGGTCTGATCTTGTAGTTAAATCATATGCTAACCAGAAAAAAAAATTGATAAATACCATTCCTCAAGAGGGAATCCAAAGGATTTCCTCGTCCATCATTGCCAGATGATATATTTTAAATCCTTTGTTAATTGAAATAGTAAAAAAAGAGAAGTGGTTTCTTAATGCCTTAAATTTACCCTCTGTTTTATAACTACTCCAGTCACATCTGGATTTACCTCCTGAGCCAGCCAGATCCAGAGCAGGGTAGGCAGAATCTCTCTCTGCATCTTAATGCTGAACCAAAACCCTACAGCTCTTCTTTTAACATAGTAACTCAGTTCTTCAGGCCCTCTCCATACAATGGTCTCACTGCCTGCAGCTGTCACCAAAACTACTGGCTGGAGCAGCTCAAGACTAAGTGTTACCTATCTCGGCAAAGCAGAGTGTGATCTCTGTGCACCAAAACAGGGCAATCCCAGAACAAAACCCTCTGCAAGAAAGAGCAATCATCTAGGGGCACATTTGGAAGGTCTGGAGCCCCTTGATAGAAATGAATGAATGAAAAATTCAGTTCTAAACCAGACAAAGGGTTTCCAGAGACTGTGGTCTCTTGTGAGCTTAAAGCAGAGTGAGGTACATGCAGCACAGCAAACACATGGAGCTTTTTTTTGACAATTTGTATGCTCTAAAAAGCAATTTTATGCCTTCCAGAGAGGCTCCCACAGAGTCTACTTCACTTACACTGCTGTGGTCTCTGCTCAGACTCCTGATGCATGGCCTCCCCCTCAACTTTGTTACAACAATCATGCATATTATACTGAACAATAAGAAATTGAAATAATCATACAGTGTGCATTTATTCAGCTTTGACCCTATACACAGGGCAAGCACTGTGGTACCATTTCAATGTGCCAGCAAGAATGATTATTTTATGAAAATCTGCACTGTTGGTGAAGTCCAAGGTCTCTGAATTTTTTATGGCTTGCCTTCCCTTTAACTGCGACAGCATTCTGAAGCTTTGTGACTGGTTGGTCTGGGAAACAATCTCCTCAGTTGTTTCAACTCATGATGCGAAGAGCAACTGTGTACATGATCATTTTCTCCTAATTAAAGAGTGGTAAATAATTTTTGCTACTGATGTCCAAAGATCAATTTAAACCCCAAATGTGCCAGGATCTATCAACTTTCTGTAATTACAAGGTACATAGGTCTTTAAAGAGAAAGGAAGGTGTGCATAGGGGCAACACACAATCATTAACTTCTAAAACAGTACTTAATTTCTTTCTCTCCTGAAGCGGGATGATCTGTCCCACAGCACCCTAAAGCAGAGTTTCCTTGGAATACTCTTAACAACTGTTGTGGCCGTCTCCTTATCAGAGCACAAAGCTGCCACTGGGAGGGACAGAACAGCAATTATCACCCTGCTTGTACTTAGAGTTGCCAACAGGCATTACAAGCAGTGCCAGGGGCACTACAAGCAGTGCCAGCCAAGAGATGTGCTGGAGACGCTCATCCAGAAGGAATGGGGTGGGGTAGCTCCAAAAGAACAAAAAAGTATACTGGATGTAAAATTGCTAGATAAACCCACAAAACCTGGTGGTAAACTGAAAGTAACCAAAAGCTTTGGTGGCTAGTGAAATAAAAATCATACCTTATCTGCTTGAGTAGGAAACTGGACAACAATCTCTGCATCCTCAGTGGAGAAGTAGTCATTCTTAATCAAATTATCAATCAAGCACCGTGTGTTTCGGATCCTACTGACCAGAAGCTCTCGGTGTACCTTCAGCAAAGCAATGAAGGATGGGGGACTTGCTGCTGGAGGTTTATTCACAGAAATGTCCATGTTAGCACAAAGTTGGCCTTCCATTGCTGAGATACCAAGAAGCTGCTCCACCAAGCCTCATCTTTGGCAAACCGTCCATTTGCAATGAGAGGTCAGCTTGGAGTTGTCCTTCACATTACTGAGCCTGTAAAAAGTATTGTATAGAACCTCAGTTTGAACCTTATCTTATGCACGTATACCTTTCAACTAGACATCAAAGAATACTTCCAACCTTTGAGTAATATCATGACCAACTTTTAAAAAAAGTTTCTTCCTTGGTTAATTCCATTTATGTGTTCAGTTTGTGAAAAATAAAAGTTTGCACAAGAAACAGTCTCCCTTCTGTACCAGTTCTTTACTGTAGCTTGCCTCTAACACCACCACTGGCATCTGCTTTATTAACTGCCTGTTCTTAGTGCGTAATTTAATATTTTTTATTAGCTTTTCATGTTTCAATAGGCAAAGGAAGGCATCTGTCCAAACATAATCTGGACAAGAAAATAAACGGAATAAAATTATACTTCATAGCAATTAATTTTGTAGGAGGAAATAATTTATAGTAGTGATTTATTTCGCCTTTGTTTTTGTTACAAAAACAGACCCTGTATAAGATGTTGACAATATGATACCTGTCCCTGAAAGCAAGGCCATGCGGACTCTGAGAAAGTTTTAGCTGAACTAGAGAAAAGAATTTAGCTGCAGGACACCAGGTTTGAGAGGCAGTAGTGAGACTGTGGAAAGATCACTGATCAGATGTTCCTGTTAAGAAAGCAAATAGTAAAACGTTGCTAACAGTGAAAAGGCTGTTGCAGATTTCATAGCTAATACACCTCTTAGGGGAACAGAGCACTTCCCACCACCTAAAGCTATTGGTTCAGACAGTGTGTAAAACAGGGAAAATATTGTTGCATTGATTTATCTTGTCAAATTCATGTGAGTAACTATAAAAGTTAAAAATAATTTTTTGGAATCTGAAAAAGAACAATGTTACAGAAAGGACTAAAGGAAGTGATTGTCAGTAAACAAGATCATAAAAAAATCCTGGATCTCTCCTTGAGCAGGAATTGCACAGACTAACTGAATTCATAGATTCTTTCCCCATATGACGAACTAGACCTGGAAGATGGCATCACAATTCATGTTCTTTGGGCATCCAACCCACCTCCATCTTCATAAAGTGAAGAGATTGCCTGCAATACAGGTTTTAACAAAGACATCAATTTAAACCCTGTGAAAACACTTAGGCTTGAATGCCTGACCTCAATTCCTTTATGTACACCTATAGACTAAACATGGTACTTTAACTCTGACAGCTACCATCAGGAAACCCTCTCATTGCTGGAAGGGTGTTGTTTTGAAGCCACATTCTTTAGCATGAATTCTTTCTCCTTGTCTACAAATATATATGTGGTGTATGTCCTTGTTCTCTAGACCTTGTTCTTTCTTGAGAGCTCTTTTTAGATGGCCATTTATTCCCATTTTCTCTTCAAGGCAATAAAGCAAGAGGAATCAGGATTAGACTTCTCTCTATTGTATTGCTACAGCAGGTTTTTTTAAACTGCATTTAATATATAGGATATATGTCATATAGCAGGCATGATATTGTATTGTAATTACATTTCAACAATAAGTAAATTTAGGTATTATTTAGGTGCAAACTCACACATATGCAAAAAGCAATTTTCTTGCTAGATCACAACTGAATTACCTCCACAGAGATAACGAGAATTTGCATGATCAACATGAACTACTGACACACTCCAGCAATAGTTAAAATGTACTGCTGCTTCAGAAGGTCAAGGGATATTTGGAAGAATGTTTTTAAATTCCGATTACAGTCATATCAATAAAAACAAAAGACAAAACCCTCCTTTAACAATTCTGTAAAGGGGCTAACTCTGCTGCTACACAATTCTCCCAATTTCCCGAGACATTTACAGTGATGGCAAACTTTCCAAACACTCCTCAGCTCCCCTGACAAGCTGTAACAGATCCCTGCTGGCTCTCAGATTCTTCTAAGTGACCTGCTATGGGAATAAACTCATTTCTATGGGTTTTCCATACCAGAAGCTGCAGTCTGCATTAGTATTAATTAGTCTGCATCCTGTTTGATGCCGGAGAAAGACACAGTTTACACATATTTAGACCATATTTTAATGATACTATCTACACTTGCAACTGCAGGGCAAATCAGCTTAGCTCCTCTGAATTTCCAATAGGGCCTAACTTATGTTTCCTGACCTGCATGGGTGAAGATAACTGCATTAAGAGTTGGAGCCTCCAAAGGCTGAGACCAGGCAAATCCCCAGCACAACTGGTTTGCATCACATTCAACTCCAAAAACAGCAAAAATTTTTCAAACAAATGGAATGTAACCCAGTGATCTGACTTTCTTACCCCATCAGTAACTGACTGCATCTACTCAGACAAATCAACCTTTCATTACGCCATTCATATGACCCACCCGATGAACTGGCTGATTTCTGAGTCACTCAGCTTCCTAGAAGCCATACCGGCACATCCCTTTGTTCAAGAAAGCTCATTCCAGAAATGAACTCTGCCATGAAGATGAAACAATGTTGAAAGCATCATTTACCATAAAGATTTTGCAGACCTTTACTTAAAGAGGTAGTCACCTTAAAACATGCAATAGAAGTATTAACCTTTCTCTTTCAAGATATTTCAGCTGTTCAACATTCCCTGCTTGCTTTGGCTGTTCTAGGACCACATTATTCTAATGCACTTTCTTTCTTCCTACTTTGTGAGAAGAACTGAGACAAACGTTCAGAAAACCGTAAGAATGAACCAAAGTTCATTCATGTGAACAAACTAAATAGAAGCATTTTCTTCACTCTTTCAGTTCCATCTACAAAGACGGTAAGAAAAGAAATAAGAAGTACAGCAAAGAACATTGTAAATACAGAGTGATCAGAAGGTCTCAAAGATCTCTTAAGTCCAAGCCAGTACAAAAGCTGGTTGCTACTGAAAGGGGTGTGCATACATGTGCTGCAGGAGAGAGCGTGTTCCCTTTCACACAGGGTGATCTGCAAGAGGCTGGAGAAACAAGAAAGCAATCGAAAAGGAATATAAAGTGAGGCTAAATGGGGGGGGGGGGGGGGGAGGGGAGAAAAGGAGAAAGAGCAAAAATGCCAAGCAGGAAAGTCAGAAATGGCAATATGAATTCTGTGCATGCTGACGTACTTGGTGATATTTTCAGTGACAATATTAAATTTAAGGCAAAAAAACACACCACCCAGTACTAGAGTACACAGTACTTTTCATTAATCCCTTTTAATAAGAAAAAGTGTAAATTTCCACCATTCACAGACTAAGAAAATGCAAAATCAGATGAACAGCTGAACACTTTAAACAGTGCTGGAACAGAAAGACTTCCTGCCATGTGTAGTTAAGAGCAAGACAGGTATGTGCAGTTCATAGCAAAGTGTATCAACTAAATCAAGAAACTTCAGGTCCCGCTGAGACTAAAGTAAACACAAACATTTTCTACAGTACCAGTTCTAGGTGCAACAGCACCTACAAGTCCTTCCTGATCAGCATGAGAAATACGCAGTATATTTGTTCTTTTAGGGAAGCACACAGCCCAAAAGATTCTGACATAGATGATTCTGTTTTGCTAGAAACAAACTCTTTTGGGTTTATTTCTTGTGTTTTTTTTTTTTGGTTGGTTGGGTGGTTTGGTTTTTATTGTGGTTTTTGTCTGTTTGGGTGTTTGTTTGTTTGCTTGTTTTAAATATGAGACAAATATGTGACATCATGAGGTTTCCAGCTTACCTGCAAGTCTCTCACTTCTCTTTCTGGAAAGAATCCCAGCTTCCGCTTTAAGGTAAGTCTTTTCAGTGAGGGATCACAGGGCTACAAAGGACTAAGTCTCTTGTTGGAGGATCTGTTAGTGCTACGATGCTAGGTTACACATATGGTATGTTTAAAGGTAAATGTTTATGCAGCTTATAAGTAGGCATTGAAAACATTTCCTTGCTACAGTGCATACAGTGCTCTTTGCCTTATCTTGGGTACTCCAGATGCTGAATTCTATTCCAGTGCAATTCTTGTGATTGATGTTGCATCAATCATGGGGATGCTGTTAAAAAAGACTGAGACAGACATTAATGTGACACCCCTGATGTGACTGATCAACACCAAGAACATCCACTATTGAGAATTATTGCCTTATTTCTGTAACTGTTCCATTTCTAAAAAATGAATAAAAATATTTTTCTGAAAGCCACCTTAAGGCTCTTACAAGTTAGGGTAAAGACAGCAACAACTTGTGAACACATCTAATTAGAGAAATGAGCAAGAGAAAGGGAAAGATTTGCAAGCTTGATAGAGTAGCTGAAACAGCAAAACACCTAAAGAGGAATGGAGACAGACATGAGAGATGACACCTGAGCAAGGAAGGCACATAGTATGGGGAGACATAGGAGAAATACTCATGGGGAAAAGCTTCCAAACTGGGAACAGTATGGACTTCTTGTTTCTGAGAGGAAAAATATAAAACAGTGACTTAAGAGGCTGCCAATGATGTTGGAGAGGAAATTCAGTGAGCCCTTTTGAGGACAGCAAAGTTGGTCAGGTCAAGAAGACATGAAACAGCAGCAGGAATTAAAAAGAACTGGACAGCAGAGTGCTTACCCACCAGCTGTAATGGCCAACAAGGAAGGCAGGACAGGGCCTCAGCCAAATGAAATGTTTATGGATTTGGGGTGATATGAGAAGCAATATCTACTGTGACAAGAGATGCGTATCGTAAACCTGCTTAACTGAGAACAACAAAGAGGAAGCAAGATGGGGATCAGGCCAGGCATAAGGAGGGAAATGAAAAGGGGAAATGAAATTTGTCATAGTAAGAGGTACGGTAAAAGCACCAGTGCTTACAGCAAGGGTTTGTATAATGCATACCAATAAGGTTCAACAGCACGGACGGCCTCTGCATGAAGGCACTGCCACTTTTACTTAGTGTTGCTTCTGAGTTCCCTCTATTCTCAGCATTGTGCAATCATATATACATTTCTATCCCTCCTGGCCCTGCCCTCCTCACATCCTCTTTCCACAAAAATCTCCTTGCCCTTCTTTTAAGAAAACTGCTATGCCAGTCCAAGGGGACTGGGTAGGATGAAGCAGTAAAGGCAATACAAGGAAGAAATTCGTTAACAACTGTCCCCTAAGGTAGTCAATTTAAAACCAAAGTAGAATATTTCTGAAGAGCTGAAAACTCAAGTCAATAGTACTTCTTTAGTCTTGCTATTCTGATAAAAAAACATTCCTTTAAAATGCCTGTGAAATAAAGTCCTGTGCTACCTACCTAGGTATCTGCAGCCAGTAGCTGGAATATCTTCAGGATTTTCACAGCCCCCAGTAGCCAGTTCTGGCAGGACAACCATGAAGCACACACAGAAACTTCAGTGGCAGTCTAGGGCTAGTGGAGTCCCTGTTGGCATAGCCCTCTGTTCACAGAATTCAAAATGCAGTTACTCCTCAAGAGGTAGCTGTATGAAAACAGTGCGCCATTTCACATGAAAATCTGTGCCTTTTTTTGTCTCCAAGTCAGATTTGTTTCCTGAGAAAAGCTATTTTTCAGTGACAGCTATCCCACTGCAGAGTCATTACAGCAAGAGCAGAAATGAAGACTTAGCCATGCTTGGTAATCTGGACTCTGTCAGGCCAGTCTAAACTGAGGTTTTTGCTATCACTGGGAGAGCCAGCTGGTTTTCCACATCTTATTTCATGTGTATCACAGCAGCCAGTCTTTGACTATAACAGCTGATTATAGACAACCTATTTCCACACAGCAGCTCTCACTTTTAAAAGAACTTCAGCTATTTTACTTAGTTCAAAACCAGCAAAAAACATGCAGAGATTAGAGGCAAATGGGCACATGTGCTACACAAAAAGTCTGCATGCTTTGATGAGAGCAATGCAATCTATTTCCCAGAGGTACTAAAAAATAATCTTTTTCTTCTTTCAATAACAAAAATCGGTAGAGGTTGTACAGAGCCTCTGTACTCAAATTATTCTGTTTCTGTGAGTTAAAGCATACTCATCATACCGCAGCTCACAATCTGAGCCATATCTTAACATCACATTAGTCTAACTCCATTACAACTCATGTGATCTTGCATTGCTCTGGGGTCACAGAGATCAGTTTCTCCTCCCTCCCCAACCTCTTTCCTCTGACAGTAGCATAAGCTTTTATAGCCACCCCTAGGTATTTGAAGAGCAACAGATATAAAAGAAGTTATTTCTGCCTCTATCTAGTAAAATGACAAGCTTTTCTTTAAAAGGCACAGGCTGTGACAGAAATATTCTCATCCCTCACAGGTTTTGTTACCATGTATCATAACAGATTACATCGTATAGAAACTTTATAGACAGTGTTTGGATGCGTTAACAAGCCCTTGCCAAAAGATTTTATGTCGATTCCTGCTAACTCCTTTCTGGTGGGAAAAGTTCAATAAATAATGAGGAGCCGCTACTACAAAGGAAAGACATTTTCTCCAACCAGAGAACTCCCGGAGACTTTTTGTCTTTAAGAGATAGAGCAGGAGGGGGCAACTTAAGGGTGTATATAAAAGTAGAACTTTTTTCTACTGTTATTCACTATATTCACGTTTAACCAGCGTTGAATTCTGCAATGGAAGTTGCAGTTGGTGCAATCACGAAATTGATGGAATCGTGGCTATGCCACGGCCGCCCCACAAGGCACGGGGCACCCCCAGCTCAGGTGAATCGCTCCCCGCTCTTCCAGCTCCTTTCGCCTTAAGTGAGCAAAGCACCGGGGCCTAAACGACTCCCGCCTGAGTCAGCGCATGGGTTCGGATCTTCAGTCGAGTTTTTGGGCAAGCAACTGGCTTGTTTTACCCTCCTACCGCCGCTCAAGGGGGCAGGCGAGGCGAAGCCGGGGCAGGAGGGCAGCGGTGCCCCCTGCCCGGCCGCGGGCTCCGCCTCCCACCTCCACCTCCTCCGCCCGTGGGACACCCCGCCGCTCGTCCCCAGCAGCCCCCCGGAACACCACATCACACCAACATCTGGAACACCGTTTATTCCTGGTAGCGCTGCTGCGTTTGGTTACGAAGGCGTTGCCCTCCCCGCCGCCGGCGCTGCCGCCGGTCCGCGCTCCCCGCTCCCAGTCAAACACCGCCTCCTCCCCGGGGCGGGAGGGACCCTCCGCAGGGAACAGGAAGGATTCCCGAAGTTTCCAGCTCTGGAGCGGGAGCCGTCGGGGCGCAGCCTTTCCCCTCCCACCTCACAAGTCTTTCACTCGGTAACACTTCGGCAACTTTGGTTTCCAGAAAGCAGAAGCCTGGGTTCTCGCCCTCCGTCCCTCCCCCCGGCGCCAGCCGCTGACCCGCAGCCCCTTCCCCGGACTCACCGCGGCGGCGAAGGGACGCGGCGAGAGGAGGAGCGGGGCGGCCGCCGACCCATGGGTGCTTCCCACGGCTCCCGGCCCGCCGAGAGGCACCTCCCGCCCCGCACACGGTCTCTCCGCCCCGGCGGGAAGCGGCTCCTCCTCGGCCGGGCATGGCCGAGGGCTTCCTTCCTTCCCTCCCTCTGCGACACAAGTGCCGGGGCCCCCCCTGGGGCTCCCACCATTTTTCTCAACAGGAGGCATCAAGTACCTTCTGTTAATGCCCCCGCCAAAGGAGCGCGGTAAGGGTTAAGCGAAAGAAGTTGTGCAGTGTGTTCACACATAGTTTTGTCCTCCCTACTGACATTATATCCATTAAAACAACACAGGCAGTGGAGGCTTCAGTTGCATCTCCACCAGCTTTCCCTTACATAAGCAACACAGGCTGCCCAGGGAGGTTGTGGAGTCTCCCCGGCTGCAGACATTCCAAACACACCTGGGCACACATTCCTGTGTCACCTGCTCGAGGTGACACTGCCTTGACAGGGGGGTTGGACTGGATGATCTCCAGAGGTCACTTCCAACGCTGTGGTATTCCGTGACACTCTTGAAGCATGCATTGAACAGGCAGGGGAGAGGTTTGGCAGTCACAGTTTTATTTACGCAGTTTCAGACTAGACAGTGCTAATACAGAAAGTACCATTTTTTACAGCAGTCACTGTGCCCGAATCTGGAAAGAAGTGTATGACATCAGGGCAGCACCTACACATACCTGGCAGAAGTTTACAGGAAGTATTTTAATACAGAGAAGATACAGTCAGTCTATTGCTTTATTGTTTATCTAAGCAGTCACACAGTGACAACTATATCTTACAAAAAAAAAATACACTGTGGAGAAGATTAGCCAAAATTCAGTGATTCGACATCTTCCAGGTTGCCAACTTCTCCTTATCCCCATAGACTAACTACAGGGGTTGTCAAGTACCATGAAAATAAGTGCTCTGAATCTTACAAAAGCTTTCAGTTTTGCACAGGATTGTCAAAGCTGTGGCGAGGGAAGCAGGGATGGGAAAAAAAATAGGCCAAATCTCTTAATTTGGTGTTTAAGAGGCAAACAAGACCACAGAAAATTCTGCTAGGACTCACAAGAAACTTTATGATTTCACTGGACATGAGACCAAGGCCAAGATAGGCAAACAAGCAGATAAAAAGATAATTAAAAAAACCTTGGAAATATCTAATTAAGATGAATTCTTTACAAACCTGTTGGTTACAGCTAACCAGTTCACCTATGATGATTACTAGACATAGAAAGAAAGAAGCCATGATGCTTTATGAGATCCTTTGCTGAATGGTGTCTTCAGGCCTGAGTTGCCTATTGGACTAACACTTAAAAACACAGAAGGAGTTAAAAAATATTTCTTTTCTTTCTTTGTTAACTATATAAACAGGAATAGGAACTTCATAGCATCAGATAGGTTGGGCTTTAAACCATTACAAGAAGTAGCAGAGAAAAATGTTTACTCTTAGAGTTTTGAGTTCACTTTGTATCCAACAAATCCTTGAAACTCTTGATATTCGTGAATGCAACATTTAAAAACAAAAGGCCTGATCCTGCAGCCCTTATTCCTCAGAAGGCAAGAAAGTACCAAAAGTTATCAAAATGGCCTTTTTCCTTTTAAAAAGGTCAGTAAATGGGACATGAAGCACAAACTTGTGTGCAGCACTGCATGACAATTACAGAAAGATAATTCTAAATCCGCAAAACCTTCAGCATGTACTCAAGCTCAACATACAAAGGGAAGCTACCAATGTCAGTTGTCTTCAGACTGCAAATTATGTCTAATGGTTTGCTTTAGATGCACAGCAAACCCATCTTTTCTTGATAAATAAACTGCTGATCAGCACAGTGAGGAGAGGTATCTAAATCAAGGTGAATGGCCAAGCAAATGCAGAGGTGTTCTATGCAGAATTTATTTTCTCTGCTTCAATAGCAGTTTCAATCTCTTCCATGATTGGCACTGGTCCTGTATAGTTATTAGTTTCAATAGCTTCTAATTTCTCCAGATAATCAGTTGGCAAGCCATTCTGTTTTGCACCCATGCAGATAACCTACAATCAAAAGGAAGAAAAAAAAATAGGAGCCTTCAGTGATAGTGTTAGAAAGGACAGACTCCTCCAAACATTTACTTGTGTGGGAAGAACCACTTGAGGTAGCAAGAGAAGTAATCCTAAATAATGCTATTGGTACCTAAGGATAGACAAAGGCTTCTGGGAAACCACTGAGCACCTGAATAGTGTGAACAAGATCACTCTGAAAAGGCTTGTACTACCCCTAAGATTCTGAGGTATTACTAATGTGCACAAGACTTTACAATTAGGCTGTTACTCATTTATTCCATTCATTCTTCCAGCAAGGATGAGAACTACTTTTTAAACCTTTAGCCAGCCTTAGTATCACACCTGAGTGAGAAGCAGCATATATTACTGAAGTTATTTTTAAAACTAACATGTTCAAATCCAAAGCACAACATTGAGTACCTAGACAGGGTATAGAATTAACAGAAACAGGCATTTAAGTTGGTGAAAAAGCACAGATTCCTTGTTTGGTACTACATCTTTCCTTCCACATACAAAATAAATTTAAGTATTGGTGCAGAAGAAAAGATGTGACAGCAAGAGGAAAAGGGGAAGTTGTAGGAGCCATGGCTTGAAGGAGACACCAGCAAGCTTGCATATAGAAGTGAATATTCTAAATACTCTTTCATGTATTTAACAGCATGAATTTAAAGGATGGGGTGCTTGGAAAGAATGAAATTTGCCACAAAAAGTACACAACACTAGATGGGTGTAGTTCAATCACTGTGTGCCAACGCAGTCACCTGTATAAATTTTTAGCTCTCCTGCCTAGTTAAAAGCTGGAGACAGGACAGGAAGAACAGAACTAAGAACTGGTCCTGACAAGAGCCAGAGGGAATGTTTAGCTGCCAGTAGTGGAGGTCTGCTCTTAGAGAGTACCAGCAAGAGCTGACGCACAGCAGCAGACTATGCAGTGACCCCTTGAAAAACCCTAAAGATCTGTCTTGCCAAGAGGTGGGTAGGCAGGGAGAAGGTTTGCAGAAATAGCAGAGCCTGCTTTCTAAGCAAGTTTCTCTTCAGCAGTCCCGCAGCAGCTGGCCTTAGCTATGCTCCTTGGAAGCTGATTCATACAAGTGAGTTCCTCAGTGCAGAGAGGGCGGCACACTTGGGATTTAACAGGCTCAAGCCTTGTTTCTGTGCTTTACATAGAAAAAGCCAACAGGCAAGAGTGGTGTCTATCTACAATTGCTAATAGCTGCAAACATTCAGCTATGCAGTCATGCCACCTGAGGCTCGCATCAGATCTCACAAGCTAAGCAGGTCAGGCCTGCTGCGTGACTGCATCATGTGTCTCTCCAGAGTCAGTGTGTTGCAGAACAGTGTTGAAACACTTCTGCCTCACCAGCCATCAAGTGGGAGCCCTGCAGTGCTCTGCAATGCTGCTGGAGCCCTGTGATATACTGATGATGCATCTGCTAAAAGGCAGCAGGTGAAGTCCTGTATTAAATGATAGCCACTACTTCACAAGACAATAAGGATAATCCATGAATCTACAAGCCAGGTGCTGTGTTTTCCCCCCAGAAGCCTCCTTCTGTCCTTTTAGTGGAGTGCATTAATTTTTCAAACAGAGAAATGCTGCATATATGAAAACATCCCTTTGAAATCCTTGTGTCTGTCATAACTAATTCATGAGGTAAATAGAGGCTCCATGTAAGGCACAGCTAAGCCAAAAAACCAACCTGATTTATCAGGCTTTTAAGAGCTAGCAATCTTCTGTGAGCATCACAACAGTAGTACATTGCACAAGAATTGTTATACCTTTACAGTAGAGTAGTCATGCCTTCCATCCACTGTAATTAAAGTACTTATTATAGGACAGAAGTACAGCGTTATAAATTCCTTTGCTTTCTTCCAAAATTGCAGTGAATGCAACACCTACCTTTTTATACTGTGGAGAAGGAGGACCACAGACATAGTCCTTCATCTGGTAGCTTCGACAGGTCAGTACCTTTCCTGCTTGAGTGTGGACATTAACTTCTATTGGGATATAAATGCCATCTTCAACTCCCTCTTGCCTGTAAAGGACACATATTCCTTTCATCCAAGTAACTGATGCATCTTTCAAACAAAGGGTGCAATTAAACACATGCATTAATTATAATAGAATTTAAGGCAGGACATTGAACTGCGCTGTTAACAGACTTAAGGAAAAGCACATAAAACAAAACACGTTTTGGTACTTTTTGTGTGAACTTGTTTCGTATCCAAAAATAAGTTTCTAAAGAAGCAGCAGCATTCAATTTTATAATTTCAACTCTGTAAGAAAAGATGATCAGTGGTTCACTTGCAAAGTTAGAGAATACTTGTAAATTAATTACTGTGGAAGACTGGTAGCCTGAAAGAGAAACACAGCCATGACTACCAGAATTAATGAGTAGGCACCTATCATTCGTTGCCTGCCACTCAGGCAAAGAAAACAATTGTAGACTTATCTCACCCACTGTGTTACAATTTAATAAGGGGAAACTTGCACAACTCTTGCAATGCACTTTCCTGTGAATAATCCAATACACGCATTAATTTGCACAAGACATGAACAGCAAAAATAAGGTAGGTCAGGGAAAAAACCATTTTGTTATTAGCAAATTCAGGCTGCCTTAGGAAAACAAAACCCCCCTCAAAACCAAGGCTGCTTATTGGCATGTAGCCACCAATAAAAATCTGAGGAAACAGTAAGAAGCAAATAAGAAACTTAAGCAATATAAGACAGATTTTACAGCACAATTAACTTCAGATACGAGTTATAACATGGGTTTTAACCCTGCTTGTCAAATACATGAGTTTTGACGACTCATATTTTTTTCAGACTTCCTACCATTTCAATTTACTTAATGTACATAACATGGGCCATGTTTGGTGAGTAAGCAGGTTAAGTGCAAGTAGAGACTGGAAGCTAAATGCAGATTCAAGGCCAACAGACTATGAAATAAGTCACATGATTGTGTGAGAGCACAAGAACTGTTAAGTAACACCCACTGCTAGGATCTGTGAGTTAAAAAGGCCATGACTTAGTCTAACTTAAAATATCTGTGAAGTACAGAGGACAAAAAAACCCTGTAAAAGTGACAATGAGACAGCATGAAAAATGCATTTGAAGCCAAAGAATTCAGCAAAAGGTTCCTCTCCCATATTTCTTTTCCATATATTACATTGTTTTACTAGTATTTCAATTAGTTACATGCAACATTAATTATACAGCCATTCTGCTTCTGCATAATACAGCACAGACTTCTTTACGGAGATGGAGTGGAAAAAAAAACCTGGGGAGAGGGAAATAGTGATTTCTTTTTCTTGATACATGGCAATTCAAGGAAATAACTTGGTTGAGGACTTACAAATATATCTGTTTGCACACAGACAAAGAATCTCAGCACCTTCAGCAGGAGCACATGCAAGCTCATCTGAGTTGGGAGGAGCTATCCTTAGAAGAACGCTTTGGAATACCATTGTTAAAGCCAAGAACATTTCCTCTCATTTCCAGTTCACCTCCACGGCATCAATGAGGCAGCTGGGAGAAAGTAATCTTCAGTGCTAGTGTCCATCCTGCAGTTTTTGGTGATGTTACACCACTCAAGTCTCTAGCATCTTGGCAAGCACTAGAGTTTACCTGCTATCAAACAAATGCCAGGGATTTTCCAATCTACAGTATGTCAACTGTAAACAGTACATAAATGCTTCTGGAGGTCAACATACAAAATACTGCCCCCCTGGAGGGGAAACACGGTGCTACTATCAAAAGCAGATGCTGTCAGACAGGATCATCATGCTTGTGAAGTTTATGCTGTAGGAAACCATGGCAAATTCGGGAGATTTCAACGAAACTCAGCAGAAAAGGGCTCAGGGTGTTAAGTGCTAGTGTAAGCAAGTGCAGGAGAACTCAGGATATCATAAAGCAGGGGGGACATGTGAAGCTCTCCTCAATCACAAGCACATCAACCAGATGCTTTCCTGCTTGAGATTAGCACTCCCAGACAGGACAAGAGTGCTGAGAGTGCCCATCCCCATAAGGCACTAACAGACCTTGGGTAACATTTCTGTTGTATTCCAGGTTCACTGTAGGCAATAAAAAGCATGTTGGAACCAAGTTTCATGGCTGGGATTATAAGGACATGTCTACACAGCACAATGCAGCCAGAACCAAAACTGCAACAGTACCAGAGTAGGCAGGAGAACAGTATTAAGACAGTGCTTTCACTGGGTTTACTATGCCCTGCTTCCTTGCCCTCACTAGCCCAGATTTCTGCTGGTATTAATTTACAGTGATGAACTGCTCTGAACAAGCAGTCCTTGTGTACCAGAAGCACTATGCTGTGCAGGAGCTTCCCAAAAGCTGTGACAAGCATGTGGCACCAGACAAGGCTTTGGAGATTACATTTTAAGTCCTGCCTGAGACCCTGAAAGAGGTCATGCTACTCCTTGATTTGTTTATCCAGGTGGTCCTCCAGACTTCAGCCTGGGAACAACTTGCTCAGTTGTTGGATGACTTAAACTTCTCTTAATTACCAGGCACAGGCAGAACATTCTCCATCGTGCACTGTAAAGGTGCAGGCAGGCTCTCCCATTCAGAGGGGGAAACAGTATCACCCCAGCTCCCTGCTTGGATCTTCCTCAAGCTCACAAAAGTTTGAATCCTTAGAAGAGAAGACACGTTAAATAACCTCCCCAAAAAGGTCCCTTTACATGTACTAAAGATCTGCTCTTCTGGAAAGTCTTGTCATCCCCTCATCCCTTCCTTTTCTGCTGCAACTGAAGTCTACAGATGCATAGAGAGAAAAATTGATGTCAACCTCAAAGGAAATTCTCCCTGAAGCAATGGGAAAAATGCCATAGGACAAATAAAGAGTTTAGAGTCATTTAAGTGACAGGATATTACGACAGGTGTTAAAAAAAAAGGCTGACCAATATATTAACTTCAAATCAAGGCCCAGAACTCATTAAAATACCATAAATAGCTTTAGCTTGAAAACAAAGCCATCTTAATCACAAAAGTATTCGAAGTCAATATACGTTCTGTGAAGTGAAATTCATGTACTAAAATCAAAAGCATCTTCATGATTCCAACACCAAAGCTTCCACATAGCTCTTTATCAAAAATTAACTACTACTTTTCAATCACCCTCTAAAGCAGTAGAAGACAGCAGAAGTTAAGTCACCTACTTATCCAGCGAACTTAAATTGCTAGTGTTCATTTTCCACACTATTCCCCACACTTCGTCTCCAGGGCTCTGAGCAATGGTAGCTGTACCTCCATGCCAGACAGAACTTGTCCTGCCTTGATGATGGCCAAACTCGAGCTTAAAATCCTGCAAATGAAACCAATGCAGAGAATCAATTTCCACTCAAGGTAAGGGCTGTTGGTTATTCTTGACATGAAACAGGCAGCTAAAGGACAGTCTACAAGTAGTCAGTTGGAGCCCAGAAGGAAGAATGGACAGGCAGGACCTGTTCCATCTCATGAGGGGCTGAAGTCAGCCTTTTGCAGCTCCCCTTGAGAAATGGCAGCCTTGGGACTACGGGACGAGAGGCTGAGCAGAGAACATTACTGATTAAAGCCTTGCTCTGCAGAGACCTGGACCAACATCCAAACCTCTTAGTCACCTGGCCTAAACAGCAAACAATTTCTAGCACTGAGAAGAAAGTGGAGACAGCCCTTTCCCAAAGGCAGCACACATATCCAATTCTGCAGTAAAACACAGCAATTCTGAAGAAATGCCAGCCCGACTTTTGTACAAGTTGGCAGTGAGGGGATTGCTGATGTGCTGCACATAGGACAGCCTGAAGGGCCCTCAGCAGAGGTGTGCCATGAAGGAGAGAACTGTCTACTGCTTTCTCCTTCATATCAGAAGATGTGCCTACCTGGTGCTAATTCCTTTGCAGCTTTTGGTGCTCTTATAAGACTTAAATGCTACTATGCAGGACGCACAAAAATAGTAAGGGTAAGTCCACAAGATGGTGAGCTTTGAGTATTGTACTTATGCACTAATAAAACTACCCTATTACAAAATACGTCCCTTGTATTTCACAGTGTTTTCTGCCATCTCATCACCCAACTGGAACATTCTTGGGTCTATTTAAGCCCCCACATATGCCTCTTTCAGCAAGCTTATTCAGGTTTTTTGCAAATAGAAACGTTCTTTCAGAAATCAAGTATCAGTTTTTCTTACAAGTAATATCAAATATTACTATATATGCAAAAGACAATAATGGATTCTTGCACTTTATCAGTGTAATTCCCCATCTGACTCCATACACTCAGTTTCTTTTCCTACTTACTAGTCAATTTGTGGGTTCTTCCCTAGCAGCAGAGAAGGGGGAAAAAACAACCAACTCAAACCAAAACCCAACAAGGTTTGAGGAAGACTGACTACTTAACTGCAACAACAAAATCTGGCAAAGTCAATAAGCATTAAAAATAAGAAGAATAAACCGCAAACCTAGAGCCCCATAGCTTGGCTCATTTCTCATGATCACCCTTCTTTAAGCTATGACATATTTTTGATTTGAAATGTACACATGTACACATCAATACCCCCTTCTTTTAATATGTCCTAATAGATACAGGGAAAAGGTTGCAAACAATTGAGCAGTTGAAGGCTTACACACAGAGGAACAGCACTGATCAGAACACCAATCAATTTTCGTCCATGTAAGTGACAATCATCAGCCAGGCAAAGCCAGGCTGTTTACTCTATCAGTAGAGCCATCTTCCTTCCCCATAAAATGCCCCCTATGAAACTACTTTCACTAGGAAGATGGTTTGCTTAGATGCACTAAGTTATTTGCACACAATAGTCCAGTCACATCACAGACTGAAGCAATAGATGTGGACAAGTACTTGCAGGGCAGCCCCAAGGAAATATCTGGATAGAATCAAGTCCTCTCACAGCAGTCTAGGAGGGTTTTTATGGTTTGTAGGTTTGGTTGGGGCTTTTTTCCCTCTTTTTTTTTCATTATTTGATGTAGGCAACTGCAGCAGGCATTGCTAGGAAGAGGGGAAAAAACTCACTAGATACTTTCTTGGCTCAAGAGATTTGTGTTTGGTCCTTCTTCTAAGTACCAGTGTAATACCCTTTCTGTGCTCGTTGCATATCCCAGTTCTTAACAGCTTTTGGCAGATTAACAAAACTGTAAAAAGTAAAACCAGAGGGACGTGAATTTAATACTTCAGTTTAGCATCCAAAGTACTCTGGTTACAGGCTGGTTTTCCTTTTTTTTTTTTAACTCCACGTGGCACTACCATAGAGCAATTAATAGGAATCGGCTCCAACCTTCGTGTGCTTCCTCACTCTCAAACATCAGTGCTTTTCAGTGGAAGCAAGGGATTGAAGCCACCCGGTGTTGGCAGGGAACATAGCAACTGGCCAAAGGCCAGCTAGAGAAGCTCGGGCCTGACTGCCCGCTCTGTGGCATGGCAAGAGGTGCTTACTGGGTAACCTGGAAATCGACCTGAAAGCCAGAAGGAGGGCTGAAGCTTTCCCTTATTCAAAGACAAGTGCACAATACTTTATTTGATCTTTACTCAAAGATAAGCGATTTCATCCTCACTTCCAAGGTCTGATCCTGCAAGGTGCTGGGCTCTAAGAACATTCAGCTCAGCGGTATCTCTTAAGTGCCTCACACTTCACAGGAGCAGGCCTCACTTGCCAGGCTGGCAGTCTCAAGAGATGCCAAGCACCTGACCATAAGGAGTTTATTAATGCCACGTTTTTGGAACTTCTTGATACACTCTAACATAGATAATTTCCTGCCAGTTACCCCAAGAGAACCTTCAAATAATTCCAAAGTGGTATAAATTGATGCTCTGCTCCTCTAAGGATCCCTCCAGCTGTACAGGTCTGTACATCAGCAGCTCAGTGACCATGAGCTCCTGATTCCAAGCCTTTACACTAAAGCCAAGTTGATGCACTAGCATTTAATAACTCAGGCCAGGAAGATCTGCCCTGTAGGGCATATAAAGGCATCAGCTGCAGATGTGCAGTTCTGGGTGAAAGCTCACATCTGTCTGACAGCACAGGGAGGGCTCCTCGCCTGTACCCAGCAAAAAGAGGGATTTTTTTTTTAACAAAACATCATCCTTTTAAAACTGGCAGAAGCTGTTCCCCTAAATCCAGAATAGTTTGGGTTGGAAGGGACCTTAAAGACTACCTAGTTCTAACCACTCTGCCACGGGTGGAGACATCTCCCACCGGACCAGGCTGCTCAGAGCCCCATCCAGCCTGATTCTGAACACTGCCAAGGATGGCACACCACTGCCTATCTGGACAACCTGTGCCAGTGCCTCACCACCCTCATAGCAAAGACTTTCTTCCCGCTCCTTTACATTTCCAGGTCCATAGCTTTACACGAAGGGTCATGGATGGTAGCCTGCAAGGTTAAGCCCAGTCTGGTAACCCCGCAGGCTGCCCTGCCCTGGCAGTGGGCTTGGCTGTGTCACAAGCAATGGGACAGACTCGTTAGGGCTGGAAGGGACCTCTGGAGATCATCCAATCCAACCCCCCTGCCAAGGGCAGGTGACACAGAACGACTCCAGGTGGGTTTTGATCCTCTCAAAAAGATCCTTCCTGGACAGCCTGTTCCAGCGCCGTGCCACCCCCAACGCAAAGTCCGTCCTCACGTTGAGGTGGCGCTACTTGTGCTTTCGTTTATGGCCATTACTCCTCGTCCTGTCGCCGGGCACCACCGAGAAGAGCCCGGCATCCCCCTCCTGACGCCTGAGCCCCGCAGGAGGGACCGCCCGGCCGCGGCACCGGGGCACATGCAGCTGCCGGGGGGGACGTCCGGGCAGCCCCGGGGCGCTCGCTCCCCCCCGCNGGGACGGGCTCCGCCCCGCCGGGAGGAGGCGGGAGCGGGGCCGAGGAAGGCGCGGCCGGTGCTGTGCAGGCGGCGGGGGCAAGGGCGCNCACCACCGAGAAGAGCCCGGCATCCCCCTCCTGACGCCTGAGCCCCGCAGGAGGGACCGCCCGGCCGCGGCACCGGGGCACATGCAGCTGCCGGGGGGGACGTCCGGGCAGCCCCGGGGCGCTCGCTCCCCCCCGCCGCACCGCCCCCGCACGCACCTGCAGGCGCGCCAGGGCGCACAGCGCGGCCGAGGGGTTGCGCAGCAGCAGCCGCTCCCGCAGCAGGTTGCTGCCGTACGCGTAGTACAAGAACCAGCAGCTCCCGCCGCCCGGCTCCATCGGCACGGCCCGACCCGACCCGGNCGGACCCGGACCCGGACCCGCACCCGGACCCGGACCCGGACCCGGACCCGGACCCGGACCCGGACCCGGACCCGGACCCGGACCCGGACCCGGACCCGGACCTAGCCGTGAGATCAGAGGCTCGGTCCCCTCATTTCGTCGGTCCTCTGATTGTGCTCGTGTTAACATTGACGTCTCGGTTTGAGGAGCATGGGAAAGAGCACAGGCTTGAGGAGGAAAGTTTCACCGTGTTCAAAATCTACTCGCTTTTGGAATGAAATCGTCACAATTGTTAAAACTCTTGAGTGTTGAGGAATACAGCAATATTTGGTAGAGAATATAAAAATTTTCAATAATTTAAATAGGGTTAGGGCTTTTTTCAGAAGGACATTTTGAGATTTAAGAGTAACAATTGCTACTATGGCTCATTACAATTCCTATGTAAGATTTTTCTGTTTAGAAAAGAACCTCCACTTCAGCTAACAAGGGACAACTCGTCGCCAGCCCGAACAGATAGGACAGCACACACTAACACCTGGAGAACCTGCCCGTTCTGACACATCAGCTGCTTACTGAGGGGAATCTTCTGTAGGGAAAAACACGCCGTCAGCCAGCAGGGTACCAAAACGGGCATCCTGGCCACCTCTGAGATAAACCTAAACAGTGATGATTTGTAAATAGATTCTGTGAGAAGCAAAGCAGTGCAGCTTTTCCCAGCTGAAAGTGCTCAGAGCAGAGTAAGAGCAAGAGTGAAACACAAGAAGATGTGGGTGTGTGGGCAGGCAGAGCTGCAGACCCATTGCACAGAGGCACTTCCTCTCTTTCCCTGTCATAAGCAGTGCTTGAATAGGACAAGAGGAGCCTTTATTGCTGGCTACCCCTAAACATAAACTGCTGAAGCAATATATATGTATGTATAATACAGCCATGAAAGGCCATAACGAACAATAGCGTAACAATTAATGGTGAGACACCACTCATTCATGCTGTTAAAGTAGCACTTAGTCCAAGCTGGCTTCCTGAGCTGAGGCAGCTGGTGCAGGATTTGGCACAGGATCTGGGCACATCCTCACCCATGCAATATGAAAGCAGCTCCTTCCTGTAATGATGTGTGCAACACTTCATTTGAGACCCTGCTTTAATTTTCCCAACACGGGCAGATGCATCATAAAGCATATAAAGTAGTAAATGTGATTCTGATCCTTCCTGACTCGCAGCTTTTCATTTTTAGGGATTATTTTTTCTTATGTAGGAATAAGTATTGTCACAGGGGTTACACAGGTCATAGGATTTTAAAGCAAGACTTCAGCAATTTCACTCCTTAAAATAACCTGCTGAAGCTATCTTTTGAAAATCTGCTTCTGGTATGTGCTCTTAGTCCCTTTTCCCTAAGGAAATATGGACTCCATGAGGAATGTCTCTCTGTCATATTCCATCAGCTTCTGGACTGTTGGCCAATTTCAACAAGAAAGCAAGAGATTTCAAAGATAACTGAGTTTCTGCTGGTCCCAAGAAAAGAGGCAGAGGACTGCTGAGAGACTGCAGGGATCCCACAGGAGAGGCTTCCAGAGAGACCCCTAAAGCCCCAGGGACCGAGCCTGCTCGTGGGCAGGTTTTCCAAGCCTTGGTGCTGTGCTATATGTGTGGGCTTTCTACGAGCTGTCCCTTGTGAGCTGAGGTGGACATTTCTTTCTAAAATGAAAAATCTCACACAGGAATTGTGATGAAGCATATAGCAATTGTTACTCTTTAATCTGAAAATGTCCTTCTAAAAAAGCCTCAACCATTCTTTCATAACACTTTTAAACATTCTGCACAAATGAACCGAGACTTAAATGTTACAAGCTAGGTCAGATTATTGACAAATGAGGAGACTGAGTCCCTGATCTCATGGCTGGGTTTGTGCACATTAGCAAAGTCAGTAAAATTGCAGTCAAACTTATGGAAGGAGAATCAGTTTAAAACACTGCCACTTGCAATTGTGAGTATTTCATCCTTCCAAAAGACCTGTTCAAATTAAAATCTCTTGAAATTTACGTTTCCTGTAGTCTGTACTGAACACCAACCCTGTTCTATGACCAAGGAGCAGCAGCCAGTATTTCCAGGACCATGGTTTTCGAATGCGTGGTGTCTGGATGTAGATAGATTCAAATATTCCTTGAATAATCTAGGTAAATCCTAGATTTATGGCGATTATTTTTGATCAAACCGAGTCAATCAATTTACACTTCCAAAGTCCATTTCTTCCCCAGCATGGCCCACTGCAATTTGGAAACAGCACATTGAGCCTCTCAACTATTCATGAGGGTGACACACATGAGAGTTGAATTGAAAGGGCCAACACTGCCAGTGTGGGTCAGTGTTGCAGTAAGTTTTGGCTTTAAACTATCTGGAAAATATAAACCTCTATTCCCAACAGGTTTTATTAATTAAGCTCATTTTTTTTTAGTAAAGCCTTTATTAAAACTAAAATAGGTAGAGCACCCAAATGTGCACTGAGTGCTCTGAGCCAGAGGGCAGTGAGATGGCCAAAATCTACTGCAGAGCACTGGACAGCTCATATAGATAAGGCCTCCTGGGTCTGCAGAGCATGCAAAGCATACTTTAAAGAGGGAATGTTAACTCAGAAACCTACTGTCATAACAAAAAAAATAGGTTTTTGGTACTAAAGCAATGCAAAGTCATTCTTGTGATTAGGAATCAGACTATGAATTGTCTGTAGCTTCTCACCATAGCACTGTGAGGTGGCACAGTTTAGATTCCTCTTTGTTTTTATATTCACAGGCCTGAGATGGAAAAAGAAGAGTTCTGCCATTAGCCAGAAAAAGGAGAAAATGCCTCTGGCATGTTTGCTGAGGCATGTTGCATGTGTGACCCTGGAAGGGGCTCCAGCCTGGGTCTCTCTGGTATCATCAGTGCAACATGACCAGTCTGATGGCAAGACAGCACTGGAGGGAAGCGAGTTTGACTGGAGGGAAAGCTTTCCAAGTCTTTCTGCTGATGTATGTCCAAATCATGGCCAAATGTCTGTACGTGCATAGGAAATACTTGGGCACTGTGGACAGACCTTGCTTTGAAACTACGTTGCTGATTGAAAAAACAGGGCGGAGGACCTTTCTTGAAGCAATTTGAGTAGAAAAATGCTGGGCTTTGGTCCTGCTGCTCGGTTTTAAACTTCTGGTTCATGACCTTTTCAGGTGACCAGGAGACGAGAGTGTTAAATGAAACCCCGGGGGCTTTTTTGAGTTAAATCAGCTCTAGAGTGGAAAGCGACCTCCAGAGCAGCTGACATGAGACCTATGTTAACCTGTTTGAAGCCCCAAACAATTTGGAAGCATTGTTTCCCCTTGCATGCGACGACAAAACCTGCGCAGAGTAAGCAGTCAGGAGTCCGCCTCCTGTGCGGGACCTTCCCAAACATGGGCGAAAGCTCTGGATACCCGCAGCTATTTGTGTATTGTCCGTGGAGGAGATCAACAGGATATTTATGCACAGAACGCAGGCAGGAATTTGTTTCCATCAGGCTTTTATCCCTAGATCCAATATATTCCTGAGTATATCCTACTTAGGTTTATAGAGGAAGAAAAAGGAAAGCAGGAAAAAATAAGGAATCGGGAAAAGCTGAGATGTAGTGGAGTAAGTTAAACCTGCTGAAATGTCTGCCAGTCACTCAGTGTGCCTCTCCATTACTCCCTCTACACCCAGTGGTTGTCACAGCATGAGCCATAATTGATACTGAAGGAAAAAAAGAGAACCTGGAGGAATAATAAGGGCAACTGATGCAAATGAACCACTTGTACAGTCCTCCCCACAGCTCTTCTCTCCTCCCTGAGGAGCCCTAGTAGGATGCAATTAGTATTTCATTGAAATTATACCTTTTTGCTGCAAGATAGTTGCAGCTTGTGGTATCTTCTTAATATAGTGTGCAAGGTCTGGGGGTCTGCAGAGATTTGATGTTCATGCAAATGAATGCAAATGATTTTACAATGTGTCATGATGTTGCTATGCTTGTTCCTTCCCTACAACATAGAGACCATGCTGTCCTGCAGAAACTCAGCCTCCTTCTCCACTCTGCCTGACAGAATAACCACTGACCCACAGGGCTCATGGCTCAGCCCCACTGACAACCTGGAGGAATATCCATTGTTCATTTTGCAATTCTGTTTTTACATGTTTCTGCAAATAGCGCAGTCATGTAGAAGAAATGAACTATTAAAGTGGCTGAGTCTGTGCGTGTATCCCCCTGCCTTATTTTTGGCTCTGTGCGATGCCAAAGTGAATTTTGGGCCCATCTTGAAGCAGCCCCAAGCTCTCCATGGCTGCTGCACACTTGGTGTTGTCCTGAGATGTCACCGTGTGGTCAGTGCCATCTCAGGTGGAGGAAGGGGCAAAGGGAAAGGACAGCAATGTGAATCCCCCATCCAGATCAAATGTTGGAAGGAGAAAGATGTGTATCTATATCTTGCTTTTAGAGTGTGTATCTATGTCTTGCTTTTTTTGGTACCTCCTGGAGCTCAGATCTGTACAGACAGACTGTGATGAGTTTCTTGCTGCTTGAGCTCCTTCTAACTCTTGAATGGACAAAACGTATGAAATCTATTAAAAATTCCCCAAAACACTAAAAATTTGATGTGTATGAAATCTGGACATATAAAAAGTTAACAGAGAGTTTTTGCAAACAGACCCCAGTGCATGCAATCCTGGTGTGCAGCTGGCTTTAGTCACTTTGGCTTGTGAGGGCATCTGCTCTGCTTGTAGACTTACAGGTACTGGCAGGTGTGACTTCAGCAGCTTCATAGTAAATCTTGCCAAATACATCTTGTTTCAAAGGAATAATGCTGGGTTATATTGCATAGATGATACCTATGCTTTTATCTTGTATATGAAAATACAGTGGGAACAACTTAAACTTGAATTTTTGCTCATCTTTGTGTAAGCACATTACAAATCTGTCCTCTTTCCTATGACTTAGTGTTTTACTTCCCTCATTGTAAAGCTCCTCTGAATAGCAGTAGTTCTCTAGTGATACAACACAAATGGTTACAGGACATTTTTCTCAAAATAGATACTGAAATTTCTTAGTTTGCTGTGTCAAGAGGATTTGTCAGTGTGACGTTTCTGTGTCCTGTTGTGTCAGGGTGCATTAGCATCTCCCACCACAGAAGTGATGGCCAAACAGGTTATCTTTCGAGTCTGTTGAGTATTAGAGATTTTTTTTCCCATGAAAGTTAAAACAGTCAAATGTAGACTGCCAGATGAAAGGCCTGTACCCTTCTGTCTTTAGGCAGCTCTGCTATTCAGTGTCCTTTTTACAATGCATTTCTGTTTTTTTTAAATTCTCTTTAATATTTAGTATTATTTACAGTTTAGTGTTCATTTACCTTCTGTAGGCTAAGAGCATTCTTGTTTATTTCTCCTTTTATTCTCTTTCAGCACAGGAAAACTAATAAAGTCAGTTCCAGATGGTATTTTCCAGTCCTGTATTAACCCTTATGGCTTTACATTTGAACCCTGAAGTGGGTTCAAACACACTTCTCCTTTTGCACTGCCAAGTCTGTAACCATTTCTGTGCTGCTAACCTTCAGCCTGCAGAAGATATCACGTGGCTCCAGCCACAGTGCAGGAACGTGTCTCATTGCCACATCCTTTTCCAGAAGCAGCACTTGCTGCCCTTCTTGAGTTCTGAGGGCAGCTATGGCCTGGGAGGTGTTGGGATGGGGAAAGGCAGTAGTATTTCCCTGTTTGCAAGAGTGGTGCAGAAGCATGTGGTATGGAAGTCAAAACAGATCCCCACTGAGTAATTCTGGCAGAAATGTAACAATTACTGGTAAATCTAATTCAGCCCCTCCACTAGGCTGGCGGCCTGTGTGGATGCTTTTGTTGTGAAATAAAAGCAACACTGTTTTTTCACTTGTTTTAAACTCGTTTTAGCATGACATAAGCTAAACCAGAAAAATCCCTGTGTGTCAGAAAAAGAGGTTGACCCTGAGTATTACACTGGTGTAACAACAGCAGTTTGAGCTCACGCTGTGGCTTACCATTGATCTGCTCTTCTGTGTAAGCAGATCTTTGAACCAGTGACGAGACCTGGCCCAGCTCAGCTGCACAGAACTCGACTGTGGTTAGGGGGTTATCGGTGTTTTCCTCACTTTCTCACTCATTCGACAAAATTCAGAGGAGGGCCACTAGGATTGTTAGGCAGATGGAGCAAGGCTGAGAGAATTAGAGTTGTTCAGCCTGGAAAAAGGAAAGTTTAGAGGTGACCTAATTGCAGCCTTCCAGTACCTAAAGAGGGCCTTCAAGAAGGATTGAAAGAAACTTTTTAAAAGGGCATGTAGTTACAGGACAAGGGAAGATGGTTTCAAACTGAAAGAGAGTATGTTTAGATGATAAATTATGAAGAAATTCTTTACTGTGAGGGTTGTGAGGCACTGGAGCTGGTTGTCCAGGGAAGGTGTGGATGCCCAATCCCTGGGATTGTTCAAGGCCAGGTTGGATGGGGCCCTGAGGAACCTGGTCTATTGGAAGGTGTCCCTACCCATGGCAGTACGGTTGGAACTAGATGGTCTTTAAAATCTCTTCCAACCAAGGCCACTTTATGATTCTGTGATGATGATATGATGCAAAACCAGGAGGGGAAGAAAGCAGGCTGAGAGCAAGCTCTGTGTCTTCAGAGAGGATGGAGCAAGAATATCAATGCTCCTCTGCCATCTATGGGCACACCTCAAGGAGAAACAAGAAAGAGTAAGTCTTCTGCCCCTCAAAGCTGTTTGTCTTTTCATCTTGCACTTCTATATTGTTGCCTTTTAATGATTGTATTCTTAGCACTTGTTCCCAGTGATGGAGCACTTTGCCTACTATCTCTCTCCCCTCATTTTGTTCTTTCTTCCACAGCCTCTGCCACTGCATCAGGGATGCGACCCTTGGAGTAGGACAGGAGAAGAAAAACTTGCTGGTGGGAAGGGTACTGGCACTTTGTTTCTTTCTTCAGATGAACCTTCTAGGATATGTCAGAGATACATCCATCATGTACTATCTCATCTCTCTTACCTTGAGGGTCTCTCTAGTTGAAAAAGCTAAAGAAGCCATCCTCAGGTTGTACCTGCAGTTCCCACTCTTCATTAAAATTGATAGCAGTGTTCACATGGAGTCACCTTTTTTCAGTTGCTGCCTGTGCTGGAGTAATGCCAAGCAGGTGGACATTCCTCTCTGAGTGCAGTTATGGTGCTTGGGAATTTTAGGAAAGGGCACAGCTGGGCAAAAAATAAGTATCAAGCAGGGAAAGACCACAGTTTGAATATACCTGCTCTTAGACGACAAAGAACCCTGCCCAGGAGAGAAACAGGGGCCCAGCTACATGAAAACTTCCAGTATAAGTTTATGTTCGGCAGAAGTAAAGGAACAGACAATCTCTCAGTCTCTGATCTCTAATGAAGCACTCACCCTTCAGTTGTACGAAAGCACTCAGCTGCAATGCCTGAATTCGATGCAAACAGGCTGTCCCAGGTTCAGTGTTTTGTATGGGCTTGTTTTTCTGTTCATCTCTCAGAAAGAGCCCTTCTGCACCAAAAATTCAGCTTGCCAGACAAGTCAGTGATGTCAGGAGCAACCTTGGTAGAAGTTCTGCCTCAGAGCACATCTATTATTCTCAGGGTTTTCACAGAGTGCAGGGAGTTACAGAAGCCATGTCCTGCCAAGGCACAGAACGTCTCAATGACAGACAGAAGGAAAATAACAATGTTTTCTTCTAAGGCACATGTGGCCCTAAGCATCTCTAGGGATGTGCATTTGGTAGGTGATTGGAAACAGACTTATTTTATCTCTGCCTGCATAGGAAGCCCTGAATGTTTTTTATAAGCAGTCGAGAAAAATAATAATAATAAAATAATATAATTATAAATAATGAATGTTTTCAGCAAGTTAGAGCAGGTCCTCATTCCTTCCTTTCCAGTCTTAGGAGCATAATGAGTGGTCAGGGAGGCTCATGCAGTGGATGTGCTGCAACAGCAGATTATGAATTGGCACTACTTGCATGACAAGGGACATTGGAAAATAGTGAGTTACAGGACTAATTGCAGCCAGCGGTTGTCACTGGTCTAGTTAATCAGGACTGCATTATAACAAGTGCTCCTCCGTCATTTCCACTGCATCAAGCATTCAAAAAAATAATAATTAAAAATCAGTTTGGCTAGTGCGAAGGGGATGTGACCACCAGGTGCCACTCTCGCTCCACGGGGAATGCGAGGCGGCTGTAAGGCTGGGCATCGTTCGCAGGAAAAGCCAAATCAGGCACCCATCACTCATTTTGTGCATCTCTGGATTTTCCTGGAGGCTATATTTACCTGGGGCAACAGCTTCTCCCTATCCTCCAGTAAGGGGGATGCCGGAAAACCGTGGGTACCACTCACGTTGGGCCAGCAGCAAGTTTGTTTGCCAGAAGCATTTTTGCACATGGTGGGAGGTATGTAGGTGAAAAGCTGCTGCTCGAGAAGGCTGTGGCCTCTTTCACCATCTCCTTATTCTTCTGTACATGGGAAAAGTTGGTGCTTCTTCCAGCCTCCATCCAAATGGACACCCTATGGTGTTACTTACCACAGAACAGAGATTTTGTAGTTGCTTTAAGCGCTATAGTTACCCTTCAGTTTTGGCCATGGAATTCAAGCCTGAGGTTTCCACAGTGTAGCCTTCCTGGTTTTGCTCATCTTATGGGCACAGTTTCCTGTGTCCTAGAGAACGGGGTCCCGGCATTTCCTGGTCCTCATGTTCACTTGTGAATGAAATCAATCCCTTCTGGAGCCACAGCCACTGACAATCTTTGGAGCCCCAACTACACTGCATTTCATGGAGAGAAGCAGACTCTCCTACCTGCTTGCCACCACAAGAGTGGTCCTGAAGGATAACTGGTGTTAGCAGTGGCCCCAGGGGACAGCTTGTGATGGGGTCCTGCAAGCACTAACATTTTTCAAAATGAAGGGGGAGGGAAACCACAGTTTCAGCTTCCACTTTTGATTTTTTGGTTTTGGTGGTCAGCAGTGTTTGAATAGCAAAGGCTTTTAGAGATCTTAGGGTCAGGTGGACACCAAGTGTATTTCTGATGTGATTTAGGATAACATCAATAAGCTCAGTTTTATCTCTGCTTCTGCTTGCCTTGCTCTCCCTTTCTGCAAGTCTCCGTTCTGTCCTGCCCTTAAATGACTCATTAGACTTGGGGTTTGATGTGGCCTGTAATGTCCCACTTCAGTTCTCTAATCAGATCTCTTTCCATTTGAGTTCCCCATGGACTAAGTAAGCCTGACATTGCCCTTCTTGTGTACTAGTTTATCCTTTATGCACCTTTCCTTTTCTTTTCCTAGATCATGAATAAATACGTTAAATACAAGGTCACTGGGGGCTGCTGATTTCCAAACCCTGGAGTTAGTGCTATTTCAAGATCAATTCCATTATGTGATTATGTTCCACTTACTGAGTTTTCTCAGGGAAATCATTTGTCACAGAACAGCAGGCTCTAGCTTCCTGTAACCCTCTTAAATCAATCCCATCACACTGCAGAAGCCTTACTTTAATATCTTTCATTGTAATTGTTTAATTGTTTACTTGAAGAAACCTTCCTGGTGTACTTAGTAGCAACCAGATTTTTCAATAGATTGTTATTTTTTTAAAAAAAGAGCTAAATAAAACACCCTACCTGAGCAAAGAAACACCCAAACAAATCCAGTGTTTCTGGAAAAATGAACTGAAAAATTTGTTGAAAACTGTCAGCTTCCCAGTGATGCTGTCCAGCTCCTTGGGGTTCTTCAGGTGTTGAGTGAGGTACCTCACTCAGGTTCTTCATGTGGTAAGTGAGGGCAGAGAGGGATTTACAATGTTTAACAGGGTGAAGAGTGGGGAATGCAAAACCCTTATTTGAATGTAGGGTGTTTATCCCCATGGAGACTTTTGCAAGCACCTTTTCACGTTCTTGTTCTGATGTGCTCCCTGGAGAAAACTGGATCCAGCTGATCTGCAGAAACCTTAAAGCTGCTGTCATATGTTTTACATGTGTGTCCTGCAGAACCTTTACTTCCGTTNGGGAAAGAAGCATGCTTTCAAGAGATCCAAGTCACTGTCCACTCATTTGGGATCCTGCTTCATATTTCATGTGAAGGATTCATGTCAGTGTGGGGGAAAAGAAAGTGCTGTGGCATTTTCAACAATGTCCAACTATAATTGTTTGTATGAGGAGAAGTTGCTGCTATAACTAAAATAGCTGTATTTTGTTAGACTTGGAGATAGCTGTTATCTGCCCACTTTTGTCAGTGATAAGAACTGTATCCTGGCTTTAGGAGGTTTTGATTATCTAGAACATTTCACTCTTCAGTGAGCACTTTCTTTTTTAGTACCTAGCATCAAAATCCTTCTACATGTCAGCCTACTGGCATATTTCAATATAGAGAACAGTAGTCTATAGATTTGTCTGCAGCTGCAGGCAGCCCTACCTGTTCCACAGAACAAGTTCTTCCTGCAGCGATAAACACATCAGGGAGTTTAAAATGCATAGCTATCGCTAGAATAATCACAACAGCTGATCAAAATTTGCACCCTCTCTCCTCCTTTGTTGATGAAGTGTGCTTGTGCAAGCAAGAAGGAAAATATAGCTGATTGTTTTCTGCACTCTTAGTGCAGCTTTCCTCCTTGGAAAGGCTCTTTGCGCAATTCTGAATCAGGAATCAGGCGATCTTCTATAGAGTCAGCCCTGAATCTCCTGCTCCTTCATAGGCTTCTGATCTCATCTTTTATCTCTACTCCGTTCTCTAACAAGCTGGGTAAGCCAACCCTGATGTGTGCCATTAGCACGTTGGTTTTTCACACGGCACGATCCCTCAATGTGGTAAAAAAAGGCAGTAATGGAAAGAACTGCTGATGACCCAACTGTCTCAGGGCTGGGGGAAATGCAGTATGCTAGCTATCAGAAAGACATGGTTGGGGTGTTCTTTCTGGTTATTGTGTTGTGTGAAGGCAACACAGTGTTGTCAAAAATATTTTTTTTTATGGGCAAAAATCTAGCCGGGAATGCATCACAGAGAAAAAATCTGTAACATCTAAAAGGACAAACAAGCACCGTCTGTAAAAAAATAAAATACAATCTGATCTATTTAAATGACCAGCTGTGCATTCAATTATGTTTTGGTCTATAGGGTTGAATGCCTTTCCTAAAGCAGAGCTTTCCCTTATCTACTCTGAACTGACTGCAGTCATCATTCTTTGCTGTCTTAAGGGGTACACCTATTCCTAGAGCCAATTTAAATTAGCTGTCCCAATTAGTTAAAGCATCTTAATTAATGGAAAAATACAGAGTCTTTATCAGGCACTCCTTGGCTGGAACACAGCCTAAGATACCACAGCTGAGCATTTTCTTTTATGCTTTAAATAGCTTCCTAATATGAAAATGTGGTTATAACCAAAGTCTTATGAGGATAAAGTTGTTTTCCCATAGCAATAAACCAAATCTGGATTGTTGCTCCATTTCCACTGAAACTCCCACTGAAGGCAAGGTGGTATTGCCTGAGGAAAGACTGGTTTTGTGTCAGATGGCTCACAGAGGAAGTGCAAGTAAGGATATAAGCAGAGGAGAGTGTGAAAACATTATTACTCACTTCCCTGTGAGAGGAGATGAGTGTGACACACTGGAAGTGGTTGGCATTCTGCCCCTCTGCCCTCCCAGCCCCATGGGCATCAGCTGGGCCAAGGGTGGCAAGGAAGAGGACAGGGGCAAGCCGTGGTCTTCTCTTGCTCAGACACCCTGTTCAAGGCACAGGCTATGAAGGCCAGTGGTGCCACCCTAACAATCCCACACGAGCCCTGCAGCTGCATAGGCCAGGCAGTTGAAGCCATAAGCTGACCTTAGACCAGGACATGCATAGTCTCCTCCTTTTGGAGACTATTCTTCTCTTGCTTTTTTCATATTGACCAGCTGAAGAGGAGAATTTTGTTTTGTCATTGAGCTTCCTTCTCTTCAGCTGATTATCTGGTGCTTTCAGGTTTTCTGCTGCCCAGGAGCACTTGGCTCCCAACAGGAGTAGGTATGGCAGCAAGGGATGCAAGCAGCAGAGTCCCCAGGAGTTCCCTCTGAACACCAACAACAAAAAAGAGAAGCATTTTATAAGCATTCATCAGTAAAATGACTACTGTGGTACAATTTAGAGGACACATTAAAACAAGCAAAGTAATTACTATCCAGTTTAATTAGCTCAAAATGTAATCACCCTTGCAATCAAGGAAAAAGACCATAGTCTGTCTGTTTCTAATGTAAGCAGTTCAAAATTTCTCAGTGCCTGCCCTGGAACACCAAATAGATAACCTGTGTACCTTTTATCTCTCAAACACATGACACAATCACCCCTTTAATTCCCCATTCCATCAGTGATTCCATCGACTCAATCATTTAAAACAATTGGTACTAAGCAAGAGTGATTGTGAAGCCTTCTAAGTCCCAGTTTGTGAGATACTTTTTCCAGCACTGAGTTTTTTTCTGCTGTCACAGATACAATGTTCCTAACTGTTCAGGACAGGAGAATCCTATTTTTGTTCCTGCAGTGTTTGCAGGAGAGTGTCCTATCAATTCTGGTTTAGAGAGGGAGAGGGATAAGAAACGCTCCCCTTGTGAACACTCTGCTGTGCAAAGACCATTCAAGATGAATAATTTTTGGTCTGTTACATCAACAAAAAGCAGACAATTTCTTCTATTCTTCTTCAAGATGATGTGAGTTTCTTTATGCTTGACTCAGACCAGATCCCTCTCTTCCAGTTTGCCTTCATTTTTCTTTCTTACAGTGGCTTTTGCTAAGACTGGGAAACCATCTGATAGCCAGCTGGTGCCCCTCTCAGGTGCATCAGGAAAGGAGAGTGAGGATTTTTCTGAATGTCTGAACACATTGTGTTTTGCAGTATTGCAGACAAGGTCCTGGAAGGTAGGAGCACAACTGCATCAAGGTTTTATAGGTCCAGCTACCCTTATGTATAGCTAGACAAGAGGAGTGCACTGAATGAACTCTAGGGACATTAAAGTACAGATAAGTTATGATGCAGAGCTGCATTGTGCAACAGAGGTAGCTAGAGCTGCTCTGAATTGAAAAAATCCACCAGCTGATGAGGGTCATTAATGTAAAGGTCAGAAGGTTGTATGTAGAAGCAGAGTGAACTTTAGCAAAAGGTTAAGAAAAATGAGTATAATGAAGAACTTAATCAAGTCAAGGATGATTTAATCCAAGAGAGCTGTGCCTAATATGCAGTTTGTTGGTATCTGCTTCTCAGTATTGGCCATCTTTCAAGATGTCTGTAACTGTATTAATAGTATGTCCAGACAGTACAGTGAAAATTCAAACCTACGTACCATGCGTGGCAGCAAGTCCAACACTGTCCCATGTGCCCTACTCCAAAAACACAGGCGAGGACACTCAATGCACACAGGAATATATATAGATATGTATGTTTGTGAAGAATATATATATATATATGTATAAATAGATGTGTGTATGTCTATATACATAAGCTATATATGAGCTATTATCTCATATTTCCAAGCACAGAGATTGTGTGAAGGTCAAAGGGACTATGGAGAATTGAAGGCAGTGGAGCAATGAACTCCCTTATCCCTTCCATCCCAAACTATGTAGGATTGACAAATGAGGAATATGCTCTCAAGAGGGACTTGCCTTGCCTCCCTCCTTGGCAAACTGATGTTGGGAGTTGCCTTGTCTCAAAATCAAGTCAAATACGCACAGCCACCTAGACTTGGTCAGTCTGTATGAAGGAAGGAAGAACAGGAAATCTTCTCCTCCCAGGCTTTTCCCAGGAAGAGATAATCTTATCTTCTCTCAATGAATTGTTAGAAGTTCATTTTGCTGTGCTGCATTACTTAAAACCTGTTCCATTTTGCAGTGGGTTGCCTGGGATTAAGTTTTTAAGCGCTGCTGTAGTGACCAGAGCAAAATGTGGGAGAGGTCGTTGCTGCCTTGGTGGATATTGATTTCTGCCCGATAAGGAACCATTTTGACCGGATTACAAAGTGTTCTTCTCTAAGATGTTTAAAATAGGACCGAGGAACCATTACGATGTAAACTAATCAGCTGGATGTCAAATTCAGAAATTGCTTAGACATTGATTTTTTGTTATCTTTTCCTGTGGAGCATATTGCCCAATTCTGTTACCGTCAAATTGGTGCCAGTGAGCAACAGTAATACAGAAAATTTAGTAGTTTTTCTTTTTTCCCCTACAGAAGATTTTGGTGGTTTTGATATTTTAACAGTAGGGTTAGAGAATGGCAGCTTTTGTATATTTTTACTGCTCCTCAATGGAACTGTGTTATTCCTTATGATTACTAAATCAGTCGGACACAAGAGAATGGATGTTTCAAATACATCTCAATACCACTTTCTCTAAAAATAATACATCAAATTTAAAGACATCAGGCAGTTTTCTACTCCCTGAAAGTCCCATTGAACTTATCCATGCAAAAAGAGGGCAAAACTGGGACCTTTCAACTCCTCCTTTCAACTTTAATCCCATTTGTACTTCTGAGATCCTAGCATGAGAGGAACAATCCACAGTCCATACAGTGTGGGCCTTAGCCAAAATCCAGAGAGATAGAATGAAAAATACCTTTCTTGAGAGGTGGACTAAGATTAGTATTAATCAAAAGCTGCCAAATCTTAAATAGATGTCTCTGTGCTAATGCAATGTTGTATTGTATAACAGGCCCTGTTCTGAATTTAAATGTTTTCTTTCTTCCTATATGGGGTAGGTTTGCTTTATATTTTAAAGTGCCACTGGCATGCGGTTAACAGAAGCTTCCAAGAGCTGTGGGAAAATGTTCAGGAGTGCTTTTTTTATCAGAATATGGTCTCATGTGTTTCTCAGTATTCGTGCATCTGAGAGCAATTTTCATCAGGTAAATCAGAGTCCACCAGTGGTTCAGTGCAAGATAAGTGGCAGAACTTTCACCTGTTAGAAGCATATGAAGGTTTTGATTTTTTTTTTCAAATTGACCCTAACATCCCAGTAAAAATAACATTCTAAAACAAGAAGGAAATTACTCAGAAAGAAGCAAAATCTTCATATTTTTTAACTTGGTTCACCATCCTACGTGTTTGCTCTTCCCATATTGAATGCATTAACCTTTTTTCTCCCTCCATTTGAGTCACCAGCCTGGAAAGTCACAATGAAGGCAGCATTGTGGACAGCTTTGCTGTTTTTAGGCACAGGGCTGAGGTTATAATTTTAGAAATCTTCCTCTAATTCACAAAGGCTATGAAATAACTGCTCTCCCAGGTGTTCAAAGAGGCACAGCTCTGTCCTGGCTGCATGTAGTCTTGTACTGAATAACTAGATCTAAAACTAATGCATACATAAAAAAAAAGAAATGCTTGCAAGTATTTGTTAGGAGACAAAATCTTGTTCACTTGTCTAAAAATAGGTGGTTTTTCCTCTCTGCTTTTCAGGGTGGGATTAACTGGCAAACCCAGTCTAACCCTAGACCACAAGCCCTGGGAAGGAAATGATGTTTTGCCATAGCTATTTCCTTACCACCTGTATCCAGAGACAACACACTGTGGTGAAACCTTTATGCCAAGTCAGTGGTTAAGGGGAGAAGCCCAGACCCAGCAGAGAATACAGATATCTCACACATTGATCTGCTGATGAAGAGCATAGCCACCAGTTAGTCCCCATGGCTCTCTAGATTGTGCATGGAGCCAGAAAAGTGCCTTCAAACAGGATTCATGATATCCTCCTCAAATGTCAGCAAAAGAAAATAGAGGAGAAAATACAGAGGAGTAAGTCTTAATTCCTGTTTGTCTCTGGGAAGAGAGAGCCTTAATTTGTGTGGCAGAGAAGCATTTCATTCCACTCAGGATGAGTGTCTTGTCCTTTCCTGCAAATGGGTAACCAGGTCTTTCTGCAGAATTGGCGGAGGAAAATCACCCTCTGAAGCTAAGCAGATGGCAGATGGTTTTTTCTTTTTGCCAATAATGAAGTCTGTTAAAAACTCTCTTCCATGACATGAGAGACTCAGATCCAGTTCATGCCTCCTTGAGAGAGGATTGACATACACACTTTCCATTTCCCACTATAGTGTTGGGACCAACAGGCAATTATCTATTGTGAGAGGAGGGCTGGGGGAGCATTTTCAGTCTCTCCTGTTGAACTGAGCCCATTTTTGCATTTTCACCATTGTGTCTGTGGATTGATTTAATGTCATTTGTGCTGAAATGGATATTTTTGTTTGGGAATTAAAATTTTGATCAAAAATGCCAATTCCATTGAAAAATTTCCATCTCATAGCAGCTGTCTGATTTTTAAAAACGCTTTTAGGTGAAGAGGTTTTTAAAAGCCTCTGCAGAAAGAACTTTCCTAGTCAGTAATGAAATTTTAAAATGGTGAAGGGTCCTTGCATATTATTTATGTTAGAGTGAAGAGAAGAACACGAGACTCTTCTTTTGTGTGTCATTTCCAGCCTTAGGAAGAGACTGCGTCTTGAAGCAACCCTAACTATCACAAAAGAAAAACAGTTATATGAATTTGTTGAATAAACTAATCAGTTCACATTGTTATATTCAGTGTATCAAAATAAATCTGCTAAGAATGAGTGCATTTGGATTTTGTCTGTGAAGTCTAGCTTTGTAAAATTTATGACTACGGAATTCAATTAAAGTTGGTGGAGTTGAATCAATAGAGAATTTGACCTCAAAAGAATAAATATCTCTCATGGTCTCAATAGACCAGTTTGTCAGTGGCTGTCAGTTCCTACAAGTCAACTGCATTTGCTCTGTAAAACAGGAATAACTGTAATCTACTCTAATGAAAGCTTTAGAAAATATATTCTTTTATGTCTGGATTTTCTGTTTCATGTACTCAGCTGTAAATGAGGTGAAATTGCAACTGACTTGGAAGGTGTATTGGGATATCTCCAGGTAAAAGGGATGAGACAAGTATTGCTAGGAAGAGAAGCAAAATAACTGAGAGCAACAAATTTGCTGTGTATTTTCTGTGATTTTTATCTTAGAAAAATGAGGTTCTTAATGAAAGCTGCTTCTCATAATACCATGTTTCCATGCCCTTGGCAGCAGGTCATACCTTCACAGAGAACAATTCTTTGGTGATTGTTTGATATGCTGAGCACAAAAACACTTTTCTTTGCCCTGGGCATGCTGTACTCCATCTATTCCCACTTGCTTCTTCAATAAACATATGCATTGTGTCAGCTATAGAGAACTGCCACTGGCCTCATTTCTCAAAGCTGCCTCTGAGTCTGACTCAACCTATTTCACTGAGGAGCCTGGTGATTCGAGAGAGCACTCCTCATTCGAGTAGTCCCTTAATTTCCAGTCTGTCACCTTTGGTGATTAGTGGTACAGATGTGGACAACCCCTATGGGCACACTTGACAGAAATAACTATCGTGTTTCTTAATATTTGACCCTTCCCAGATGACAGCAGCAAGCCCCTTTTTTGAAAGAGAACAGAATGGATTCATTGTGGTTTTGTTTGAAATGTCTCTATTTTTTTTGTTTTGTTTGTTATTAGAAAGAAGTAGCACTAACAGTCTAGTTCTTCTAAAGACTGTATTGCAGAATGGATGCAATTTCCTCATAAGGTCAGGCTGTCCTAAAGGTCTGTGCAGAGTCATGCAAATGTATATAAATTAATGCAGAAGTGAATCTTATGTTTCTCAGAGTGTGTAGGCTGAGATTTTAACTCTTGTTGGTTGTTAGATTCTGACCCTGAGAGCTCCTAGTTCATATAGTTTTCTCATGTGTTTTACTGTCCAAGAGCCTTGCAAGGTTATACCTAGTGTGTATTAAAGGTCTGCTAGAAACATGAAGGAGAGGTCAGAGGGACCTGCAGGAGTTGGCCTGTGGGTCCAGGTCCAGGGTCAGTGTTGGCAGTCAGATTCCTAAAAAGACATGAAGTTTCAAATTCATGTCTAGGTCAGAAAGCTCTGCCAAGGTCTGGCTGTAAGAGCAATCCATGTAAGTAAGCTGATTATGAGACAGTTTATTACTGATGAAATTCAGGTTGTGTAGGGAGCCAGCAAAAAGCCTCAGCAAATAGCCCCATCACACTCCCATTAAGCTCTTTTTACTGCTCTACACTCCATGAAAAGACATTTCACTCACAGCAAAGACCTTATATACACACACTGAGATTTTGTCTGTGATGCTGTTGGAATCCAATGTTCTCTGACCAGCCTCCTTCAAATTCAAATTCAAATTCAAGGAGGGTTTAATGTTCATTATCAAATTATTAGTGTCCAGGCTGTTCTAGTTCCATTTGGTCTTACACAAACAGACTTAGCAATTTAAAGCAGTAACATTACAGCATTTCATGTTTTCATTTTTAATCATTATACTAAAACTAATAATCTAATCATAAGCAGTGGGCAAATATAAATATACGCTACAAAAACCCGCAACAGTTGTAACACTGGATAAATATCTCAGTTTATCAAAGAATGTGTCAGAGAATTAAAAAAAGACATTTTTGGATGTGTTTCTTTGGGCAAGTCTAGAACTTTGGAGAGGGTTAAGCTGATTAAACCAGACCCCTTCCTGTGTTCAGGCTGTGTTTGAACTTTTAAGAAACAGACAGGCACCTTGTGGATTTGCCTGCTGCACAAGCGTTTGCTCAAAAAGCCATCCAATACATTCAAGGGCAGAGAGGTCCACGAGGGACTATTAGAATGGATATGACATCTGGCTCAAGATGTCTCTAAGGCCTGAGATGGCAGCAACTGGGAGGGTATTTCAGAGAAATTACCTATGTATAGTAGCCCAGTTCCAATAGCCTTCTCATAGACATCTGCTCCTACTGATGCTTAGAGGGAAGACATATACACCTTCTGTGTGATCTACTACATCTGTTAGTTCTGTTTTATTAGTCTTGGAAAGTAGGCTTAAATTACTGAGGTGAAGGAAGAGAAACAAACTGAAAAATACTGTACTAAAGTACGCATAGGGACACTGCCAAAATATAGTTAACTTTGCTCCGCAGATAGAAGTCAAAATGAAATTGCCTGTCTGGCAGCCTCTCACAGGCAAATCTTTGCATATACAGGTTTAGGTAAAAAGCTGTATATATACAGTGCAAAATGAAGCTAATCTGTTTTTGGCAAACAAAACGGGTTGGAAACCATAGAGAAGTGACTTGTTTTCCAATGGGTGATAATCATTTGCACTGATGTGGAGCGGCCCCAGGGAGGTCAGCTTTTGTGCTCATGGATCTTAATCGAAGTCAGGGGGATAAAAGCATGTGTGGTTTCATGTGGCCTCGTTTCAGGTTTATGATGGTTAATGTTCTTTGTCACAGCTCTATCCTGTACCCTGTCCAAATGAGGGCTCCACTGTTCTTGGCACTATGCCTCTTCCACTTCAGAGATAATCCCTCCCTCAGAGAGCTTCCTGGACAGACCGTGACGTGGGAAAATCAGAGGAGAGTGCGCCCTGTCTGTTGTGAGAGTATCCAGTGCACGCTTATACTTTTATAAAGAAAGGATTTTTGGTTTTGTCCTGAATTTCTTTAAAAGAATCTGCCACCACTGGTGTATAGAAACATTTTGGAGAGAGGTCTTACATGTGTGAGTCATTTGAGGAGGAAAATCATTTCATAAGAACAACACAAGTGAGAAGAGCTGACGAAGCTCTGGAGAGCTGAGGAGCAAAGTGAGACAGGTATGATGGCGAAGGATGAGTGCTGTGCTGAGGGGCCAAAAAGTGGATTTAGCCTTGGAGGAAGAATGGTGGGACAGGATACTGTTAGGATACCTGATTGGAGGAGACAGAGAAACAAACATCTAGGCAAATTGACACCAGCTTTCAGAGCATTCATATGAAATTGTCACTCTTCTTATTTTGTGCTTCTACTGCTGATATAGCCAGGCAAGTAACTACGGTGTTTGTGAGATACAGGACTTCTGTGAGTGGCTGGTCAACTGAACAGCTGCCTTTAATGTGTCTGCCTTTACTGTTAATATACAATAAATCCTATGTTTGACAGGGCCGCTTGCTTAGGATCAACATAACAGACTCTGGTTGCAGGTGGGATCTCTGTCATTTAGATGTTATACTGTTTCTGGCACTCATACTTGCTCACAGGGCTGACTTAAGGCACAAACCTGCCTGACATAAGCCTGAGGTGAGGCCCTGGAAGGCTCATAAACCCACCAACCAATGCTAAAATGGTGTGTGTGATGTGCCCTTCTGCAGGTCATAAACACTCAGGGCACCAAAATGGAGACAGAAGAAATGAAAAGAAAAAGAAAATTCAGAGAAAATTCACCTCATGCCTCACCCTGGACCCAGCTTTGCACTCCAGTTAGCAGAAGTTCTCTTCCCCCATATCGGATAAGAAGAAGCTTTTCAATCTGTTGGAATCAAAACAGCAATTTTATTAAGTGTCTCTGTATTTATTCAGTTGGCAAACAAACAACCTATTTAGTACAGGTTGTTTTCAAGCAGCAACTGCATAAGGGTGAGTCTGTAAATTAGAAATGGTTGTTATAATCACTGTTGCAGGGATCATTCTACTCCTTCGTGTGCAGCTTGTTTTCTCCCATAGGCTTGTTCTGTACAACTGACTTTAATGGCTGTAATTGTATTTCTGAGCCTATGAATGATCCCAAGCAGTTTCAGTTTAATGTTAGTGCATAGAAAGTGAAAAAGCAAACTTGTAATATTAACTCAGACCTGGTGAAACAAAGCAACAATGAACTTGGAAAGAGCTGTAATACAACATTTTTCAACCACAGATTTACTCAAGGAGATACCTGACCTGTATGGAGTTGTGATGGAAAGGATTTTATCTAGGAATTTTAGAATTATTCAGCTAATTTGGTCCATTCCTGGAAGAGCTCAAAATGATGACAAAAATGTTGCTATAAGGACTACTTCATACCTTTTGAAAACATAGGGGATGAATCTATTCTCCTGAACTAGAAATTGTCATCAATTACTTCTGAGCCATGAAAAGTGAAGCATTCATTTAGAGTGGTCAACTGCACAGAAATATTCCATGTTGAGCAATTTTTCACATAGCAACTTTTAAGAGATTAAGTTTCTGTAATGAATCCCCATTCACTGTAGATGGTGCATTTCTTTGAGTACAACAGTGATTTTCTTGTAAGGGAATGGAATTTATTTATCAGATTGCTGTGTCCAGCATTATGACAATGGACTAGATGTTAGCACATAATATATATTTGCAGGCATGACTAATAAAACTAGAACGATTTTGCTGTAAAACTCCATGAGCCTGGCTTGGAGCTGAAGGTCAGAGAGCAAGAGGGCTGGGAGCAGTCACAGTTACTCCTGGAAAGAGCCTCCTCTTTCAGCAGCATCACATGGCTGGCCCACACCCTCTCCTGCCACAGCAGATAATTTGGCTTTCTAAAACTCGGGCATAGCAAAATAGACAAAGGGGCCGTCTTTTTCTGCTGTCCCAGCAATCTGCTGCCCTAGTTACACGCCTACAACTTGTGCTGGCTAATAACCGTGTGATGAAGGCTACTCCTGAGGGGTTTTTAACTGATTAGAGCAGCTCTTGATTCTTAGGACAAGAGAGGCAAGATGTAAGGCTTTAAGTCTCAGGAAAGGAAATAAATAAATAAATAAGAAAATATTTCAGTTCAGCTTCAGAATTAAATTCTTATTTGTTTCAAGGCTTCACAAGATAATATGGACCAGAAAACTGTTATTGTCACAGAATCATATGTATGAGGCAGAAGATTAAAAAACTGAATCTAAACCACATTAGTTTTAGTGCTCTAGTAATGGAATAAAACCAAAACCCACCAAATACCTGTCTAAGATATTTCAAAGAAGCCATGAGTGAAATATTGAAAGAGAAAAGGAAATGTCCAGTCAAAACAAAGAATTTCTCATGTGCAATGTATGAGAATATATGAGCATCACACAAACTGAATTTGTCATGATGTAGCTGTAATTATGCTATGTATGGAGTGTATTCATCAGTAATGACAGAAACCTATAGGGCAGCAAATGCTCTAAGATTATTAAAAATCAGTTTTGCAACGGTGTTAAACAAGGAAAAACTGCATTCTTGATCTCTGAGGAGGATCACATCTGACATTCTTCTAAATCTAGAGCTCACGTGTGGTTTGTGACTTCGTTGCTTGAAAGTCTAGGGAAATATCTTCCTAAATTTGGCAATTAAAAAGGTATGCTGCTGTAATCGTCGAATCACTTAGGTTGCAAAAGACCTTTAATATCATCGAGTCTAACCATTAACCCAGCACTGCCAAGTCCATCAACAAACCATGTCCCTAAGCACCACATCTTTTAAATACCTCCAGGGATGGGGACTCAACCAGCTCCCACACCCACTCCTCACAGGACTTGTGCTCCAGACTCTTTACCAGCTTCACTGCTATTCTTTGGATGAATAATATGTAGAATGTTCATCTGAAACAAACAGAAAGAGTGCTTTTTGCCTTGGGTTAAAATGTTGGTCACAAAAACAGCCAAGAAAGAAACTTATTTTAATTTAAATGCCTTGACTCATGCTAGCCCAGAGGGTCCCAAATTATTTAGGCAGCTCTGCCTGCATTGCCAGTTCTCACAGCTGATCCTGAGGTGAGGAGGTGGACATGAAGATAGGAGAAACTATCTAACTTCTGGTAGCAGAAACTGTGAATGATCTTTTTCAACACTTACGAAAAGTGCCAGGAAGAAAGTATCTACGAATCTTGATGGAAGCGATGAGCTGAGCTAAAAGGCATCAGACCCATCTGCTGATATCAACACAAATGATGAAAAAGGTGATGAAAGTTTAGGATGAAGAGGAGAAGCCCTCTGTTTACTGGACCTTGCAAAGAATGCACAAAAATGAGGGATGAATCTTGTTCCTATGAACTGGCAAAGTGCCATGCAAGAAAGCAGACTTGCCATACTTCAGCCACCAGTGTCTTAACTCCATTTCTTTACATTAAGATTTCTCTCCATTTCACCCTTTGCTGTCTCTTCAGAGAATATTTTGAGGCCTTTTGATATTCCAGCATCCAAAGCTGTGTGAGCATTACACAGAGAGCAGATACAGTTCCGTGGTCTCTTGGGATGTATAATCATCCATACCCTCTGCTGATGTTGCTGCTGTCACTCTACAGGGAAATGGTGCAGTATCTCCTGTGTATCCTGTGTAAATGTGATACCGAAGATGCATTGCAGAATTCTGTTTGTAATCAACAATTTATTCATATCCATAGTACTTTAGTTTCTAGAGACTTGCTATTGATCATAGCAACTGGTATTCATGAATGAATCTGCCAATTCTTTTAACTCCACGTATTCATGCTCAATGGTAACAGAAGCAATATATTTTTCCTTGGGGCTGTCACCAATCCAGTTAATCTGTCATGTTTAAATGGACACCTGGGGTAGATTCTGTCCAAGCAAAACAAATCAATACATTTAGTTACACTAAGTGTATTTGGACAAGGACACTTGAAGTGGGAAAAGAAAAAGGTGCTGCAGCAAAGAAAATGATGGAGAGGAGAGGTATGTGTGCTGCAGGCTTGGCAAAGGCTGGGAGAATAGCACCCAGTTTAATCTAAGCCTTGGGAGTGAGGAAGGGATTGAGGATGAAGTGAAGTGAGCTATAAAAGAGGTGGGCTTAGGAAAAAAGAATAAAGAACAGCGGATCTAAGACGAGGCCCTTGGGTTGGAGCAGAGAAACCAGTGAAACAATTACTGTGCCATAGACACTAGGCAGGCCTAGAAGGGAATCTTGTTCCTAGTCTGTTTGATTTAGGAGCAATGTTTTGGACTTTGAAGCAGATGGGCGATTTTATAGTTGTTATCATGAATTTTGTGCTGTTATCATGATTTTAGCATGGCAATAAATGTCACAAGAAGAGAAGCTTGTGCAAGAGCCCAGATCTTGGAAATGGTGCAGAAAGAAAAAAAAAAAATCTTGTATGTCTGTTTTTGTAGATTATATAGAAGGTAGAGTTTGCTTTCTTTGAAAGCATTACATTTTAGTCACTGGTGTAGGACTGGTTGACATTTTATTTTCTATTTCAAAATGTTCATGTTTGATTGTATAAAAATAATATTATTTTCTGTGGGCTAAGCAATGCAGCTAACTTGACATTTTAAGTGGACACCCGAGCAGATTCAGGTGACTGACAATTACAGTCAGGTGAACTAAATGCCTTAAAGCAAATACATTTAGATAGGGTAAGAAAAAGATGCCACAGGAATAGAAATTATAATTGGGAGGGATGGTGATGGTGGTAAAAGAAGTTACATGCAACAGACAGGGAGGGAGGGATGGGAGGCTTTGTCTCCACATGCTAGAAATAGCTGAGCTGATTCCCCCAAATTCATCATTAAACCAACTTTAATAATGTGTTATCATGAAAAAAGAAGAAATTATCTCCACCCCCAAAATGAGTAATTATGAAAGGATCTTTACAAATGATTCACAAGGCTGCAGCTGGTTTCTTGTTCTCCTTTCTTTATTCAAAACCTAAAGATACTGTAATTCATCAAGATCATTATAAGAAAAGGAATCAAATAAGTGCATTTAGGTTTTTACGTTATGTGAATCCTAGAACAATGAGCAAATGGTGGCAAAGCAGTTGAAATGTTTCACTGTGATTCCAGAGCTCATGTCCCCGGCAAACCCACCCTGCAGGCTGTAGGATGATCCTTGGCTGCGGCTGACCACGCGGGTTGGACGGGGCAAGGTCTGTGGCACTGCTTTTCCATATGTTTCCAGGCATGTGCTAGTTCCACTGAGCAACGTGGGGTTTGGCAGGAACTCCATCAAAACTACAAAATAAGTGGTGCCAGGGCGCTTGAACCTGAATGGAAAGGTAGCCCTGAGAGTGGAGGGCTACTAATTTCTGGAAGCTGAGAAAAGCCCTCCTGAGAAAGCATCTGCTCCTTTTAGAAGGGGTTCTGTCACCCACAGTGGCACCTCTAGGCAAAACCCTTTCTGTCCTCGCTTTGGGAGGGAACTGAGGAATGTGATTTGGAGATGGCCAGCAACACCCTGCTGCACCAGCTGCCGGCAAATCTCGATCGACGTTTCCGGAAAACGTGGAGCAGCCGGTGGAGGGGAAGGGAGGGAAGAGAGCTGGCAGGGAAGGACGGCATTCCGGGCTCTCTCCCAGTCCCGCTCCCCCGGCGCATCCCTCTGGCACAGCCCCGCTCCCCCCTCCAGCATCTCCCGGTGCGCTGACGCCTCGGATGCGTCCACGCCCCGCAGATCTTCTTCCATTTGAGTCAGTTCACCCTGATTTTTTTTTTTTAATTTATTTTTTTTTAGCATGTGAGTTGGTTTGTTCCGCTTGTTTCTTTTTAATCTCTTTGGAAATACAGGAGCAAAGGGCGGGCGCCCACCCAGAGACTCTTCGCAGCCCCACCGGGGACAGGAGGCGCTGCAGCCGCCGCCTCCCCGCTCCGGGGGCGCTCCCGGCTCCTGGCGCTCCGCATCCCGGGGCGGAGCAGAGCGGAGCGGGGAAGCCGCGGCTTGCGGAGGTAGGTTGGGAATCGGCGGGGGCCAGGTTTTCATCGTGGGGCTTAAAATGCTGTGAGCGTTGGGTTTCTGGTGTTTTGGGTTTGTATGGGGTTGTGTTTAGGTGCCCAGCACTTAAAACATTCACCCATCGACCTTGTCTGAAATCAATAATAACGTGTTTGTATCTCTCAGGTTACAGTGTGAAGCAAGATACTTATGGTGCTCATACCCATGCTATGAGCAAACAGGTCAGTAACCTAAATTAAATGAGTTTGATGTTTCAAGCAACTTGTGAAAGGGAGTTTCATCATATAATAGAAACAATCATTCTTACAAATGTGCATTTAACTTAGTTAAAGTGTTGGTGGCATGAAGAAGTTGAGTCCATTTTCCTTTACAGGCAGGAATTGCTTTTGCTTGCAAGTAAGCTGTAGAAAGTGATCCTTCCAATGTGCTCCTGTGTAGCCCAGCGTCCTTAACTGGGTATGAAAAACATGTATTTATGCTGTTTCTTGCTTCAGCATGATGTTGTTTTAATAATGGAAGTCAACTGCTTCTTGATACTCCATCAACACCTTTTAACTGGCTTTTTTTCCAACAAGTGCATAATGATAGCAAGAGTTCTTCATCTTACAACTCTGTTTAAACTGTAGAGTGAATGAACTCCTCTCTAGTTCTCTACAGATTTTGTTGAATGGGCAAATATGACCGTATTGCCTGGTATGTGTGTAAGTCTTAGCTGAGTGTAGCTAAAAGTAAATACAGTCCTGTGCTTCCAATCCAGTTATGTGGCCAGGTAACAAAGGTGTCAACTCTGTGATGACTTCAAGCAGGCATGGAGTTTAAGGTGTCCTTTTGAAGCAGAGGCTGTTGTGTAAGTCATGATTTACAGATTATCTCTGAAATTGTCCTGATTGCCAATGGGACAAGCATGTCTTAAAGGATCTGCCCTTACCTAATATACTTCCTGTCAAAACAGATTTTTGAAAAGTGATGAAGACAAATCCCAGGAACAGGGAAGCACATGAGAAATTCAACCCAAGTTTTCTTTTTCCCTTTTACAAACAGGTACAGCAGAAAATATTTAATAAGTCAAGACTTGAGTGCTTATAGTCAATACTTACTATTGCTTTGCTTTTTAATAATGCTTTAGTTTTTCAAATAGTCATTTGCCCTGAGTGTTTTTTCTTTGATGATGACTTATTATTTTCAGAAGCGACTGATACATATTAGGTTGTGAGCACAGTTCTCTTTTAGTCGCTTTACAATTATACATATGTCCAGATACAATTGAAAACCAAAGAAAAATACTTTTTTTCTCCCTAAGGTATTTTATCCAGATGGTTATTCATAAATATGCTGTCTCTTCAAAAATGAATCAGTATAAGTACTTGAAATTAGTATGCCCTGTCATCACCTGCAGGTTGTAGTGCAGGTATTAACATATTTTCTTAGAGTAAAAGAAAGATTTCATTCTACTATTCATGCATTGTGAACGTGATTTTTAAACGCCTCAGGATAAAGCAATGAACAGAAGTAAATAAATATGGCTGGTAATTTCTTCTAAAAGCTGACTAATGATAAAAATAATAAAGCTGTTACTAAGCCAAGAAAGCAAGTATTGGAAGAGCAGACAGGCAGTAAACAAGGAACACATATGGATTTAGAAAAGGGAGTTAATGAGTGCAAAGAATGATGGTTTGGAAGTGAGATGTGTCAGGCTGAAAGAAAGAGTTTCCACAAGCCAATCTGAGTTCATTTCCAGAAACAGAAATAGCAAGACAAAGAAGGAAAGCAGTAGCAGTTGGCAACGTTCAGTGTGAAGCTAGTCTGAGAACAAAACAAATTTCTTCCATTTCTTTTGAACGTGAACATAGATGTTAGACATGAGTACATGGGCTGAAGCCCATGGGGTTTAGAAAATGGAAACTGTGTGAAGAAGCTTTTGTTCTGCCTTGTCCCTCAGCACTCTGGCTCCGATTGGAGCTAAGGACAGAACCATGTGTTGCAGATACCATATGGCTGACCCAGTGTGCTCTGACCATGGACTGTAGACCACCTTTAAGCTGCTGTCCTCAGAACAGCTTGGCATTGGCAATTGCTGAAATTACTGAGCAGCCACTGGTATATTCCATTGTCAGTACGCAAGAATTAAAAGATGGGAGTCGGGATAGATCATGACAGGCTAAGTTGATATTTCTATGCCAAAACAAATGGTTTCTGAAATGAGAAAGGCAGGAATATTCTTGTGTTCCTCTGACACTTCTAAGCTTGCCGTCTCTCACCAGCTGCCTCTTTCCTCTTCAAGTCCTATGGAGCATAAGGCTCTTTGAAATTTGGATTGTCAGTATTTGGAGGTACTGAATGATCTCTTCAGGTTAGGAGCTGTTTGGTCAGGGATATGGAAAAATAAAGGATGAACAGAAATTATGGGAAACCTAAAACACATTTGAGTTCTTGGAAACTTTTCTAGAGGATACGAACATATAAATAGCTTTATCATTAGTGTGCATGTTTTATGTCACCTTTGAATTTGTACAACGTAACTATGCTAGATTTACTTAGATTTAGTAACTTTTCACTGCAAAATCTTTCAGTTAGACTGTATATTTTATATTTTATGTGTAGTGCAGAGTGATAATAATAGGCTCCACAGTAATGCACACACACATGCACACAAACATATTTCTTCAGCAGTTAGTAGAAAGATACCTACTTTGATGTTCTCAAAACGTCTTTTTTTTTTTTTTTCCCCCTTGGATCAGCCTGTATCTCATGTAGACACCAACCTTGCATCTCTGGCAGAAACATCCAGCTGCACTCAGCAGCCTCCATTGTTGTGCCTACATGGCTGTGGTTGTGTGTGTGTTGTAGAATCACATGGGAACTTTGAGCTCCAGCCTGTCTGCCCACTGCTCTCATTTCCTGAGGCGTGGGAGTTGGTGAGCATGCATCTACATGTAGGCACCGTGGAAAATGAGCAGACTGAGGGTGAAATCTGACATAATTAGCATGACAATATAGACACAGCCATTCTAGACAATAAAAAGATAGTGGTTGCAAAAGACCAGGCGGTTCTTGAGGAGCATACAGAATTTTCATGTAGTGTAATCTGGTTGACGAAATGAGATTTTGTAAGTCTTAACTGATTCAGGGTTTCAGGATTTTAGAAAGAATTGCTGAATCCTTTCACCTTCCATAAGTCTTTTTTTCCCTTTTTATTGTTGTAGGATGCTCACCAGAACCCCAAGTGTTGTTGCCCAAGTGTTCCTTTTTCTGAGCATAGTTCTTGTCATTGCTATTGCAGTGATTCAGATAAAACAGCAACAGATCCTCTCCCCAGGGCTTAAGGTAAGTCTTAGAATACCTCTGGCATGAGAACAGTATTTTGAACTGATATTTAATTTAATGTACCTTTCTAAACTGATTTTTATGGTGTGATTCAAATGAGCTTACAGCCATAAATTAATGTTTAATCACAGCTTTGCAATGAGGAAACTGAAGCTGAGAGAAACAGATAATTGGTTGAGTTTGGCAGAGGAAGAAAATCATTCCTTGATTCCTTCTCTGTGATGCCTGTCACAAAAATGACTTCTACAAGACTGAAAGGCCAAATGAGGAGAACATCTCAGTCCCTTTTTTTAAATTTTTTTCCAGAGATTGGAAATAATTTAAAAATAATTTTTAAGTGGGAAATGCCCAGGATTTAAATTCTGCCCCCAAGCACAGCTGGGAAGTTTATGCTGACATCTTCGCAAAATGCTCCCGTGTGTCAAAAGCATTTGGGCTCTAAGTGTGCGTTTCATGATTTGCCACATGCTGGGACTTGTTGGATATTAACAGAAGCAAAGTAGCTTAATGGGGTGGGAGTGGCAGGGGGCAGATCAAGCTGAAAAAGACAAACTGAAATACTCTGAAATTCAAGCTTTTTTCTTGTGCTGCTGGAACATGTGCACAGATTCTTCAATGTGAGATGTACAAAACTGAGGACAAAACTGTAGGAATTACCCTTCTAGAGAAGCTCTTCAGTCTGGCATTCTGAATTCTGTTTTTTTTGCCCACGATCTTCTTGTTAAATTTTTCTCTGAAGTCCTTTCTATCTTGCTATTCGCATGTGTATTTAACTGGATATTTCACATACTGATAGCAATAGGATAATGCTTCATTACACTTCATGGGATTATAAATTAATAACACCTTTGGCTTTGTCTGAATCATTTCGTGGCGTGTGAGTCAGACAATGGGATAAAACTGTTTTCTGATACCCTTTTTATGTGTTTGTGTGGTGTGTCAGGGTGTATGTGCAGGGATCTTCCATGGGGACACAGTGCCTCAAATAATACTCTCTGTTGTGCTCCAGGATTGCTGCTTGCAGCAGCTGTACGTGCCACCAATTTTCACGCAAGGCAAGACTGACTTACATGCATCCCAGCTGAAGCCAGGACAAAGCTGAAGCCACAACCTAAAAGACAGCCTACACGTCTCTTGTATTTGTCATTAATTCAGTTTCATATCCAGAATGATAAAACTGCTTACCGTACTCTTTGGGGAAGCATTGGAACCACCTCAACTATCTGGAGATGGTTTAGGTGGAGAGGTCTGCTTATGGAATCAGAAAGGCTTCATGGCTGGTTCTGGAGGAAGGCTGGTGGTTCTTCTACTAGGTGTGCCTTGCCTTTGGATTTGGTTTTGGGCTGCAAGCCTGGTAATGCAGGATATATGGAGGACCCTACGTTTAATTCCTGAGATGCTGAATAATCCTCAGTGAATGATAAATACTAGCAAGAAAAAAATCCTTTGGGAGGACAGCAAGGACCTTGGTATGCCAGTGTGAACCTCTCCAGTACCTGGTTGATATGATGGAGCCTGGAAATGGCAATGTCCTGAAGTTAATGGTTGATTAAAATTAAATATGACAAAAACAGGATGAAAACAGACTTACTTTTTATAAATGGCCTTGTTCTTCTATTAATACTCTTAATGTTATCTGTGGCATAAAAGCTCTTTCTTGGGATGCATGTTGAGAGCGTCCGTGTGGCACAAGAGACAAATTATATCTATGCTACTGATGTTTTAAAGTGTTGCAAAATTAAATATTTTGGTTCCTTGGTAATTGGGTTATCTGAAGATTGAGCCAATGATTTGAGAAGGAAGGGCCTGCTCAGATGCATGAAGCTGGGGCACTGAAAGGACTCATGACTCAGACACACCATGAAGTCAGAATAATGATGAAGAGAGCACAAATATCCTTAATGACATAGCTTGTGGAGAAGTCTAGACCTGTAAAAGATGACTGTAATGAGCCTTCATACCAGAAAAAAAAATTTGTTTGTTAACCGATGTCTTGTGAGCCCTGATGAAAAAAAAAAACCCACACCTTTATTAAAACCACCACACCTTTAGTATCATATTTTTCTTTAAATTGCTTCTCCAAGTGCTACAACTTTCTATACCTATATTTTGCATGCATATTTTGGCTCTTAGGAAGTGTTTTGCCCGGTTTTTGGATCTTATACTTGATTAAAAATTTTCAAGCCTATGTAGAAGTCCACTTCTAGCATAAATCCACTTTTGTGGCCTCTGTCTTTCTGTAACTGGATTAGTTTGTTAGCTTCTCTTGGCACTTTCTAAAGTGTTTGGAAGGCAGGCGACCCGTCATAACTGTGCCTGATTTAAGAGTTTGGGCATCAGTGCATCCTTCTACAGGAATGGCATTCAGCCTGAAGAGCTGATTAATCCTGGGCCTTGTTGTTGCTTCCCCATTGGGATTACTACTCTTCAGGATGTACCTGCAAAGCCATTCATAGGAATATCCCTTGTCTGTTTTGGCTACAACAAAGTTGGTTGAGTGAATAGCATGAAACTGCCTCATAAAATGCAGGTAGTTGTCCCTCACACTGGCAGCAGTGTGAGCAGGGGGTGCCCTCTTCAAAGGGAAGCACAAGCAGTTGAGAGGGGAACAGGTAGTTTTTTTCTTTAGTCAGGCCAGCTCCAGCCAAAAAAAAAAAAAAAGTATGAATGAACCTTTAGAGACACAAAGTCTGGTTTATTGTTACCTTGCTTTTTGTTTAGCTTCTTGTGTTTACAGTAGTCACAGTGTTCTGCCAAACCCAAGAGGCAAAATGGTGCATTTAATTCATGCTGTAGGCAGCATGGTCTTCTCTGTCTTGGAGGTACACAGGGCAACATTAAACCGTGCAAATAAGCATTTTCCTTTAAGGCCCCTCCCCCCCCCCCCCCTCCCCTCTTCGTTCTTCCTTCTACTGGACTAGAAAACAGGACTCTGAAACTTTTCTGGGTTAATGCTGTCTCTCTGTTTTGTCTGACTAATCTATTCCATTATCTTCCAGCTCTATTTGGGCATGATAGTTAGCTCTAAAAGTAACTAAGTTAAAAGCTTATGGTTGGAACTTTGAGCTGACAGAGACTACATTTAAATAATACCCCTTGAGCAGATTGACCATTACTGTGTTATGTACCTCCAGAGTCCTCATCTCTCTTCCAGTGAGGGGGAATACACTCAAATTATCTTTTGCTAAAGTAGTTACTGAAACAGAACCTGATGATGTCATGGTTTGATAGTATCTGTGGAGCCCTTAATCTTTTAGTAGATCAGGGTAAATATTGCCTGCATAAATATAAATGAAATTTTCATTATCTAACAGGCCTCTATGAAACAGACTAGACTGGTATTGCTAGTATTCTCTTCCACTTGAGTCTCTGAAGTTTGTAGGATTATTGTAGAAGCTGGGAACCGATCAGGTGTGGAAGCTGAATGGTTTGCCACCTGAAGCAGTGATCTTTCTCAGTCAGACTTTAGGCTCTGCAGAGAGGCAGTGAGATGAAATTTATCAGCCTGTTACAGGGGCTCTTACTGCTTTCTGGCCAGATGGAGGCTCTTAATTCTTTCAGTATTGTCAGTCTCCTGGGCATCTGTCTATTTTAAAAGAAAAAATGTTGATGGAGCAATGAACCCTGCACTGTGTCACTCCTACCAATTAGGTGATTTTGGAAGAGATGGACAGCTAAACATACTATTAAGAATCATAAAGAGGATAAGCAAAATTTCCTTTTTTTTTCCCATTATGAGATGCCTTCCCAGCTGCTACAGTTTTCTGCTGCCATAAAACATGGGAAAGGGGGGAAAAGTTAGCAGTGGAACAGGATGGAGAAAGCTGCGCTTTAATCCCACAAAGAGTCTAACAGATCTAGGGCAAGAATTTAAATATTTCTCATTTATTTCATAAATAATCATGGGGTAATATTGATTGTCTGCTCTTTGTTGTCTCACATTCTGGCACGGCCTGTTCTCAGAGGCAAACTCTTAGGTGGACTGCCTAAACCACTCAAAGGGAGAGGTTTATGGGGCAATTAGAAAATAACTAGACTTGTTACATCATTCTTACTGTGGACTGTTATGTACTTTACCTCTCTGCTTGTAGCTTTATGGATGCTTTGTGCATCCTTGAATCTAAAGCCCGTGTTTAGGTAGCAAACCCTTCAGTGTCCAGGGAGTGGACTGGGATAATGGGAAATTAACTTGCTGCAGACTCAGGTCCTAACACCTAACACCTAATGGTGTTATCTATGTGTCAATGTGAATTTAGAACCTGATGCTGAAGAGATGAGCATTCTCCATACCTGCTGAATTAATTATTGAAGATACATGATGTGTTCTTTGGTTTGCAGCCAGATTCGTTTTCTGTGCTTGGCTGTTGGATTCATGCCTAAGTTCCTAACTAGAATTAATCTCTCTTGTAAATAATACACTGTGCATACATTTTCTAAAGTGTTTGGCAGTGCAGTGAAGTACAGCTGCATATGGGCATTTAAGCTATCATTGTTTGTTTCTTATCTAATGTATTATTTTTCTCTTCCCAGTATGGAATAGTCCTTGATGCTGGATCCTCTCGAACTACCGTCTATGTTTATGAATGGCCAGCAGAAAAAGAAAACAACACAGGAGTAGTAACCCAGACCTTCAAGTGCAATGTAAAAGGTGAACTCAAATGGAAGTTCCTTTTTTTTTTTCTAACCTCGCTTATCCTGTGTTCCCTTTTCAGTGCTGGGGAGTGAGAACTGCTAAGACTGTGTTTGTATCTGTCAGCATTAGTCCTTTTCCTACTGATAGAGCAGGGTGCTCTAATCATTGCAACAGAGAGGAAATTATAGCCGAACTTGATTTACTCCACTGCAGTGTATGATCAGTGCAGACAGACTACAGAGAATTAGGACCTACAAATGTTTAGTCCTTGTGTTTCTTTTAAAATAAGAGTAAACAATATATTTTAAAATAGCTTGGAATAAAAAGCATCTGAGAAGAAAGGGGAACTGGCCCTTGTTAGATGTTAGCCATTAATTAAGCTTCTCCGTATTACAGAACTAGGAAGCATCTAATAAAATTATCAAGCAAAATAGCTAAATTGGCAGAACTATTTCTGACAGTATAGTTACATCAAGGATGTAGGTCTGACCTTTGATTCAGGAATACGTGTAGCTGTGCACTGCTAAAGGGTGTCACACAGGCACCACTGGCTACCCACCTTGTCTTTTATCTGAGTTTTTTAATTCATTCCTTGCAGGCAGACTAGACTGGAAATTCAGAAAGCTATTTAGTAGTTCATGCATCAGTGCAAACTTGTACCTCTGTGAATTCGAAAGCCGTTCTATGCATCTTGAAATTTCACTGGCAATTCCTTGCAGAAGCTTCTTTATTTTATTTTCAGTCAAGAACAATGAGCTGCAGAGGTGCCATGGTGTCCATTACAGTTGTGGCAAAGCAGATTAGAAAATCTTTGTCTCAGGTTGTGGATGGAGGAGTTTTCTATACTTCAGCAGATCAGAGAAATTTTACATCCATTAGACATGCTATTTTCTACAGCATTTGCCACAAGAAAATCTGTTTTCCTTATGGATGCAGCACTGCTGCCACTGTGTTGGTATGTGGGTATACTGTATATCTTACTCTAGCTATGGTGCTGAGTGTGTATGTACACACACAGAAATGCAGGAGAGCAACTCTCCAAGTGTCTTTTCTGTCTCACACAGCTGAAACAGTCACTACATTGTTTATTCCATAAGCATTCCTAGTTTTCAGCCATCCTATCCTTGTTTGTAATTACAGGATGGAAGGGGGATATCTTTTTCTCTTAACACCTGTTTGATAATTGGGCTAATTTATAGTTGGCAAAGCAGAATGAAACTAATCTACTTGTTCTCTTTTAGGCCCTGGTATATCCAGCTATGAGAGTAGCCCTGGAGCTCTTGCCAAGCCTCTTGATGACTGTCTGAATAAAGTCAAGAACAGAATACCAGCTCATCTGCATAAAAACACTTCTGTTTATCTGGGGGCTACAGCTGGCATGAGACTGCTGAGGTATGGAAGAAACTTGAACTCCTCTGTATGGATACTAGCATAGCAGTCTGTGAAAACAGAATTTGAAAAGTGTATTTGGATGCATTTTTACCCACTGGAAATTGTCCAGCTCAAAAGGAAATAGAACCCTACCAATTTAATTTAATTAACTTTTTTGATAGGGAAAGCGGGTCTGCATCAAAATTCTCTCTTGTGCTGTATTGAAATGAAATGCTTGCTTTATTTGAGAGAGGGCAATAATTTAATTTTCTCTTTCACCTCTGTCTTGAAATACAGTGTTATGTAAAGTGACAATGTTTGTGCCCATCCATGGGCAGCAAAGGCCGCTAGACACTGCAGAGTTTTCTGAGTGTGGAGGTCATGTGTTGTGGCTTTTGAGGTCTGTTCATGGCTTAACCCTGGCACAAACTGATTTTTGAATATTTGTTCTGTGGTGAAACATAGCATGAAGAAAGGCTCCAGGACTGTTTTAACCATCAGCTGTCATACAAGCATTCTGTTCACTAAAAATAAAGGTATAAAGAACAATCAAAATACCCATGAACTTGTATGATAAAGAGTAAAGTTTGTACATACTGAGGGAGTTACTTGCTGAAATGATGCTGTTCCCTATCTTAAGCTTCCCCTTTAGGGAAACAATGTCTATTTTTTTTATTAGGTGATTATAGGAATTTTCTTGAATTGCTAGTCAGCGAACAATAAACATGAAATTGCCTTTCCAGATGTTCAGTGTCTCATGTTTTGTGAATTGCTTAGGTTGCAAAATGAATCGGCAGCCAATGAAGTCCTTGCGAGCATTCAAAGCTACTTCAGAGCACAACCTTTTGAATTTAGGGGTGCGCAAATCATAACTGAGCCAGAGGAAGGGGTGTATGGATGGATAACGGCCAACTATTTAATGGGCAATTTCTTAGAGGTGTGTGGAAAAAACTGCATGCTTTTCTTTTCACTGTTTCTCTCTAAGAAATGAGAAGTTTGAAAGGACATGCATCTTAAAGCGTCATAGTTGTAACTTCCATTTTGCACTGAAATAGAGTCTTTATGTGGCAGTAACAGAACAAAGAAAACATAAGTGAAAGACTATGTTATCACAGAAACGTGATATGGCAAAGGTGAAATTGTTGATCCACAAAAAAGAGCTCTTCCCTAAATGACACTGGATGCCCTACCTGGAGACAAAAAGTTAGATTGCTCTTAAATGCACTGGTATGCTGAGTGTGACGGGTGTGGATTGTCCTGACAGTGGTGCGAACTAAAGATGTTCTCTTCTGCTTTTCTGACTTCCTCAGGTGGCTGCTGTCCCTGCAGCCTTACTAGTGAAAAACCTGTACAGCTTAGGGGGTCTCTGAATTGTTTGGCACTGTTGTCTTACTTGTCTTAAGCAGACAAGACTGTTTGAAGCACTGAAGGTGGTTAAGCTGATGTGGCCAAATGTGCCTCAGCTGAGCTCAAAATCATTCATACCCAGTGCATTCCAATACCACTGAAAAGCTGTAGGTTTATGGAGCAGTAGGCTGCAATACCAGCTGTCTTGTACAGACCAAGTGATACCAAGACAAAGATACATATGCTGTCCTCAAACTCGAATAGAGTCAGGCAGGAGCCTCATAGCAGGGAGGGAGTCAAATGTGTCGGAAGGTCCTTTTTTATATTCAGTATCATTTAATTCAGAGTGAAAGCTATACCAATTTGATCAGCAACTGCTTATCTGCATTCCTGGCAGGAGTGAGCGACCCTTAGCTTTAATTGCACTTCTGCCAGATTATCCCACCAGGCTGAGAGACATTTCAACCAAATTGCTGACTACTGTTAGCTGTCCCAGCTGAATGGTTCCTATTAGATCATGGCTGTTAAATAAGCAGGAACTAGCACTTCTGCCAGATTATCCCACCAGGCTGAGAGACATTTCAACCAAATTGCTGACTACTGTTAGCTGTCCCAGCTGAATGGTTCCTATTAGATCATGGCTGTTAAATAAGCAGGAACTAGCACTTCTGCCAGATTATCCCACCAGGCTGAGAGACATTTCAACCAAATTGCTGACTACTGTTAGCTGTCCCAGCTGAATGGTTCCTATTAGATCATGGCTGTTAAATAAGCAGGAACTACTTGTTGGTGCTGTGAGTGATAGCTCATGGTGAATGTGTTGCTGATTTGCAAAGTTTAGAAAAACAATATTGGAATCACACGTTCTGGACGAGTTTTTCTCATTGTGTGCATTTCATGCAACAAAAATGGAATAATGAACTTCAAAGTGGTGTCAGTCTTCTACCACATGAATTTTAATAATCCAAATGTAAAAATCCTGCGGCAAATTCATAAAGGCTACTGAATGGACTGCAAGAGGCTGTGAAACCATTTTAGTCTAGAGAGTTGCATGAAGAGCTACATGTGGAACATCACTAGTAGCAGAGAGATTTTCAGCTGAGTCAAATTCTGCTAGGGGCTGTTTATGGGAAACTTTCACTGTAGAATGTATTGTGAGTATACTTGCTAACCCATAAAGTTTCTTTTCCCTTCTTGTGTATACATTCATCTCATCATGCTCAGTGACTAATACTACAGTAAATATCAAGATAGATAATCATAGAAAATCTGTATTTGGCACTGTGACTATGTAGATCAATACAGAATGTGAAAAATGTTTGAGACAATAGGGAAAAATGCCATCTGAATGGATCAGATTTACTGCCACTTCAGTTTCAGTGAAGGAAATGTACAGTTCAGGGGTCCTTGTTCTTTTGACTTTGGTGGACCCTTCATTTGACTTGTCTGTGTTTTTCATTCTGTTTTCACTGTCTTTTTTTATGTGATCTCTCAATATTCTACTCCTTTAGTATTTCTTCTTGCCTTGAAACAAGCAAATCTTCATACTGTTTCCATTCACATTTGTTCAAGATCTCATGAGTGTATGAACTTCAATTCCCTACATTCCAGGACAGACATTGACCTGGCTAGCTCTGTGCTTTGATCTTTGTGCTGTCCTACTGAATTGAATGCTACACTGCGTTCCTTTTTCCATCTTCCAAGATCATTTCACTCTGTGAAAGCACATCCCTCTTATATAAGATCACTTGCGCGTTTTCCTCAGAGCTACAATTTTTTGGAAAGGGTGCAGAACAAAGAGATGAGCTATTAAGTAAAGAGTAGAAAAGATTGAATGGAGAATAAGACATGATATTTCTAATTTTTATTTGTTTTAATTTTACATGTAGAGGAACCTTTGGAGAACATGGGTCCATCCTTACAGAAAAGAGACCATGGGTGCACTGGATCTTGGAGGAGCTTCCACTCAAATTTCATTTATCCCAGAGGACTCTCAGGAGCACTTCAACAGCACCTTGCAAGTGAAGTTATATGGTTACAACTACAATGTCTACACTCACAGCTACCAGTGCTATGGGAGAGATGAAGCTGAGAAAAAACTTCTGGCATTGCTGCTCCAGGTCTGTTTAAGACTCTTTGCTGTGTTGCTCTTGCAGGTGTTCAGTAATTGTCTGAGCAGGTTCTTAGGCTTGTGCTCTCTTCTCTTTGGTGGAGTCTGGAGACCCAAGTAAGAGCTCAGTTGTTGTGGACAAATGCGCCTTAGATTTCATACGAAGGTCTTCATATTTGTTAAAAACTATTTAGAGTTCTGTACCATTTGACAAAAAGGCCTGTAAGTGTTTTGCTGATCTTACCAACGATTTTTTAAGAAAGGATTTTTTATGAGTTACAGTGGTCAGCAGAGTTGTACTGACCAATGAACAAAAATGCATGCATATGCAATTTAAAAACCTTACTGTAGTTAATGTCAAATTAGGTCTTGCTTGCTTTTGAGAAGCCTTTATTGTTTGAGTTTTCTTGTGTTTGTTTTTTGTTTTGTTTTGTTTTTTCTTCCCAGAAATCAAACACCAGTTCCAATGTGGATAATCCATGTTATCCTCAAAATTATAATACGTCATTAACGATGAAGTACTTCTGTAGCAGCCTTTGTACACAATCCCTCAGACCAGCAAATTACTACCCAAACCAGCTGGTGAATTTCCATGGAACAGGAAACCCAGGTCTGTGCCAGGAGATGGTTTCTTTATTGTTTAACTTCAGCGCTTGCAGAGACAGCGAACACTGTCCATTTGATGGAATGCATCAGCCAAAAACGAAAGGGAATTTTGTGGTAGGTTTGCAAACACAGTGGGGATTTTTGAGCTTGCTTGCTTTTGATTTCTGTAGTTCTGAAAGTAATCCATCATCTACTCCTTTTCTATAGGCTTTCTCTGGATTCTATTATACAATTAATGCTTTGAATTTATCCGGGCACTTTTCCCTAGATGACTTCAATTCAAGTATGTGGTTTTTCTGTTCACAGAGCTGGGCACAGGTAAGTGGGTTGGTTGGTTGTTTTTTGGGGTTGTTGGGGGTTTTTCTTTTCCCTTTTAAAATCTGTAAAAGAGGAATATAAACATAATATGGACTGGATAAGTGTTCAGAACCTTTCAGAATGTCTGTACCAACCTCAGCGTTTGCTTTTCCACTGTGCTTCGAAACATGTAGTATTTCTGTGGTGCTGATCACTTGGACTAGGTGTCGAAATTTCATTTGACATTTTTAACCATGCTGTAGAGATAATATATAAAATTTAGAAACCATAACATCCTCAATCTTCAACGTGTAGTTTTAGGTATATTTTCATTGTGTGCTACATAAGCTATCTCACTTAGTCTTTTTTTCCCCCTGAAACTCTGTATCTAGTTGTCTACACTTTTACTTGATGTTTCTGAAAACTGCTACAAAGTTCTAATTAGAATCCAAATATTTTCTAATCACAAAACCCCAAAGCATTTGTTTTTTCCCTAATTTACATGTTTTTTAAAAAACGTTTGCTTTCAGCTTCAGTATATGCTGCCTAAATTTGAAGAAATATATGCTAGATCCTACTGTTTCTCAGCAAATTTCATTTATTACTTGCTTGTACATGGCTACAACTTCAATGCAGAAACTTGGCCACAGATACATTTTCAAAAGGAGGTGAGTAATAATTATTTTAATGCAAAGAAGTTAAGAAGGAGATAGAAGATACAGCAGCCTACAAAAATATAATGGTTATTAACAGTCTTTGTAGTTACCTGTCAAATGTTTGGCATAAGACAAGGGCACTTTTACAGCCTCAGTAGCAATTTCAGCTTGATTCCAGGGATCACAGCATTACTTGGAGATGCTACCTAGACTTTTTAAAAAAGCTTCAAGTAAAGATCAAACACGTGTGTTTTAAACATTTCCCCAGTTTGTTGAAGTAGTATCTTGCTCTAGACAGTGGTCTGCCTAAAACAGTGCCTCACCAGTCAAAGTCAGTTTGAGCTAACCCTGCTGAGCTGGGCAGGAGAACTCTGCTTTTCTGGCTGCTGTCAGAGCCTTGGGAGAATTGGCAAAGTGGGTTTGTAGTCACTGAGTAGTGGTGAATCAGCTAGGATAGTTTTCATCCTCAGCTGGCTCATCCATCTGTGCCATAATCTGGCTCTCTGGAATAGGAATGTATTTTGATGACATATTGTCTTTCAGTTGACAGAGAGAGAAGGCTTACAATATTTGTGTAATAGATAAATCTCTTTTCCTCTCTGCTACTGCACAAAACATTATTCTAAAACTCTATCCCAGACTGTTTCTTAATGTCCATATAGCTTGAAAAAGAAAAGGTTGTAGATCTTTGGCATATTCTTAAATACATGGGATACTGGCAAACTGTGAATGAGAAATTGTAAGCATATATCCATTGCTTGTGTAGTAAGGAATCAAGTAGGATTTTCTTGCTTTATTTTGACTTCTGGAGGACAACCATTAGCAGCTCTGGAGCAGCATCCAAAGTTTAGCTGTTCTACCAGGAAAGCAGCATAGATCTTACTTTGAGATCTTAATCTGGACTGGGGGTGGGGTGGGAGGATTTGTCTTGATATTTAAAGATACATTGTGTTGTCCCCGGCAGGTAGGAGCAGCCAAACACAGCAACAGTTTTCAGTATTTAGCCAAGACTATAAGAATACTGAGCAAATTAAATCCCAAAAAGCTTGTTTAAAATTAATATCTTTGTTGCCTAGATTTTGCAGGAGGATAATCATGAAACTACAAAAGGAAAAACTATGTTCTCTTAATTAGATCTGCCCCTAACAAAATAGAAAGATATAACGTTAGCTGATCAGCTAAGGTACCCCAGAGTTATGGCACAATCTTTTTGAGACTATGCTAGGAATATATTTCCTTTTAATTACTGAAAACAACTAATGAAAAGAACCATAACCTAATGCTAGAATCTGGAGGAGATCTAGAGCTAGATGACTTGCAAAAGTTAAAAGTTCTAAACCTTATGATAAAAGTTTTTCCCTTCTCTCAGTAGTGAAACCCCACTTTTATCCGTCTTACCTCTTTGCTCATGTGTTGTATTCCAGCTCCTGTTGCTTTCTTTTTATTGGTTAAACAATAGATATTGGAATATACACAGCTACAAAATGAACCAAATATTCTAGGCCCTGGTGGACTCCTACAACCAGTAGCTGACAGCTTTGAAGGGGATGCAAGCCCTTTGAAAAGGGAAGCAACATATGTCAAGTGTAAATCAAATACATCTTATGGCTGGCTATCCAGGCTAGCTCTTGTTTAGTAAGTTCCACTGATTTGTCTCTAAATGCTCCTTGACCTCCCCCTTCCCCCTTCCCTTGTTTTTTGACTCTGTTTAACAATATTTTTAGGGGAACTTGCGTTGTTTTTATTTTTAAGTGGTGTTTGATTTGTATGAGGCAGTGATGTGCACTTACATGTTTTATATAAATGGGAAAACCATTTTTGGAGCATAGGGGAGGAGGACAAGGAACCATTTATCTTTGCCCCTTGATCCCGTGCCTATCAACTGGCAGGATGATGACTTAATGAAAAGGACAGTGGAAAACTGGCAAACTGTTGCTCAAATCAGGAGTGGGGAAAGACAGCAGCAAACAAGGAGGACCATGAAGCAAATACAAACATATTCCCTTTGCTGTTAGTTCATGTGTTCCAAAGTAGTTTTTCACTTTTAAATGGACGTACCTAGTGTCGGTTCATTTGCAGGCACAAAACCAACCATGGAACAACAAATGGTAAAGAATTCCTGCTTTGGAGATTTCACCCTGGTCTCCTCTTTGTCCATGCCAGTGGGACTCTTTGTGGGTTTCTTTGTTTGCTTGAACTAAATTATATCCTAGGATTTGACTAAGATGAGGCACTAATTTTAGCAGTTGGCACAGTAGTGCTGAGTTTGTTTGTTTGTTTGTTTAAAGTGTGTTTCTTGCACAGAAAATCCCATGACTGGATGTCTGCATATATATCACACATCCTTGTACCCATTCAATCCCTGTGTCTCACCTCTTTAATGCAGTGACCAATTTTATTATCATCCTCTGGAACTACAGAAAAAGGGTAATTTAAAATGGTTCTGTATCTTCTTTGTATATTCCACTAAAGATTTCTCCTTGCTAAACTAAAGGGCAGTTGTCAGTATCGTCAGTTGAGCTTTTGGAACTTCTTTTCTTTGACTTAAACTTCCATGGGAAGAGGACTCAGAATTCTATCTTTATTTCAGGTTGGTAACAGCAGTATAGCATGGTCACTTGGTTACATGTTGAGCCTCACAAACATGATTCCAGCAGAAGGCAAGCTGATCCAATTACCTCTGAAGCCTCCTTTGTTTGCTGGGCTCCTCGTTTTCCTCACAGCTACGGCACTGTTGTGTCTCTTCTTCCTGGTTTACTTGTGTATTGAGTCACATAATCAGAAGAACATCACTCATGTTGAGCATGTATTTATTGCAGAATAAATGAAGTTTACTGAAGACAAAACAAAAATTTTATAATGCTATTAAGTAGGACTTTATTTTGCCCTCCATATTGCAAAAATGAAGACAAGAAAAATTACTTCAGGACCAGAAGTATAAACAGAGAAGAGACTCAAAGAAATCCGTGATGTAGTGAATTGGAGTGCTTTTGAAATGTTTTGGCAATTGTTTCTATAAACCTAATTTGTCCAATGTGCAGCAGAGAAAAGGTGGGCAGATCTGTCACTTTATAAGGGATTACTAGCCTTTTCCTGCCAGGCATGTATTATTTTTTGTTAATTTAACACTGTACTAACTGGTAAACTCAAGTGTTGGTCACAGAGGCAGTTGTTTAAGATAAAATTAAACAAGTCAGCAGGAATTGTAGGAGGTGGGAACATGGTAGCTGTCCTTGTGTGCAGTGCTGACACTAAAAGCCTTGATGTAATCTAATTTCTTCAGCTGGAACAAGCATTGGATAATGAAAAGAACTGAAAGGAACAGCTGTGATAGAATTGCTTTTATTGCTGTTCCAAACGAATTGATCCCCACCACATAAAGGTGTAATAAACTGTCAACACCTCTAGGGACTTTCAAGCCTGTCTTAAACAGAGCTACATGTTTTGGTTCCATGGAGATCCAAGAATGCCTCTGCTATGGTACATAAGGTTTCCTTTGAAGGTGGAACAAAATGTGTTCATGCTTTATTAATGGAACCTGAATTTAAATGTCTCATAGTTACCTCCAGAAGCCACTGGAATTTTCAGCATCCTTATCTTTCTGCTTGACTAATTCTACATGGTCATGCTTTGTTGTTTTTATAGTTTGGTGGTCTTCAGCTGGCTTCTGAAATAAGCCTTGAAAAAGCCTCTGCCATCTCTTCCCTTTGTACACTGTTCCGTTCCATATTGCTGTAACATGGTCTGTGAAGATGCAAGTGGAATAGAATCATAGAACAGTTTGGGTTGGCACATAATGTGTTTTCTATCTTAGCTTCATCTATTCTCCATATTGATTAGTTTGTGAGATATTGAGAACAGTGGCCAGTACTTTTATCCATGAACAGAGACTTCAATTTCTGTCTTTTGTTTCTGTATCATCTTCTTACTTAAGTTTGGTTGTAGGGTTGGAGTTTTGTTTTCTTTTTTTTTTCATAGGCTGACAGATGCTTTGAAGGAAATGAAGTATCTTTTAAATGGAAAAAAGAAAAAAGTTAGAGATTTTTCAAGTGGCTCAGTGCGAAGACTTTGTCCCTTCCCTATACTTCTAAGTCCTCTCAGTCTTGCTGGAGTAGCGGTACTTAAAATAAGGCACAAGGTATTATAAGATGATGAAGGACTCTGTGGCACTGAAGTTACATCTCATAAAGTACAAAATTTACTTCAGAATGCAAAGACATTACAGAGGCTGGCATGAGATAAAGACTTTATCTTTTGCATGATGGATTTGTTACTGCAGTTACAGGGTAAAAGACGGATGACAGCATTAAAATGTTTTCTTCAGTTGCCAAATTTCTATTTAAAAAAATAGTGTTCTGGAATGTTTACTTGCCCTACAAAAGTAAAAGTAAATTTGTTCAAAACCAATTTGGACTTCCAGATGTACTTGGATAGACCTAGTATCTGTTCAAAGAATGCCTTCCCTCTGTGAATCACCTGTTTTACTTTTTTAGTAGTTCCCTTTTCTTATGTATATAATCTCCCTGACATGTCACCAGGATCCCCACGCTATCTGTCTTACCTTTCCTGACAGTTTCAACTGGGAAAGCTGAAACTGTTGAACTTGCAGCCAGAATGGCTTCAGTGACCACAGCTAACTCCTTCTCTTTGTGTGATTTGGAACCAGACCAGCAGGTATAATACTGTCCTGCCATCTAGAACACATCACATATCTGGGAGGACAGGGAAGTTAACAGTACTTGGGAATGTGTACAAACCATAGATTATTTATCTTTTTATACTCCTTAGTGCCTGCCTATGAAGATTAATAAAATTAAGATTTGAAAAGTTAAGTGAAGTGTACTTTTTGGTTTTTATCACTTTTTCCACAGTACCAGTATTTTCATGCTTGTAGATAAGCTGTTCGTAACAGGGGATAGAAACCTCTGAATTGGTTTCCATGGGGGTGGAAATTTGCAATCTGCAAAACTGATTCTGCAAGGTTCTGGAATGCACAGGGCTCATTATCTCCAGAATCCATGTTCCCAGCAAGGAAATTCTGGTGGTTAAAACCAAGCCCCTCTTCTGATATATAGATATTTTTTTTAATCTGTATTTACACAATATAAACACAACTGCTCCCTTTAAACACACATGTATTTCACTCAGAGACACCAATGCTTTCTAAGGCTTTTTTTAGGTTCATTGCCATGATGTGAAGCAGCAATTCCCAATTTATCAAAGACAGTTGACCGACAAACAGCTCGGTTAGAAAAAACAACTCTTGGACATTGAGAATAGGGACAAGATTATGTTATATGGAAAAGATTCACCTATGGAGAAGCAGCAAGAAATGAATCTGCCAGAAGCAAGACATGAGAAATGAAATGCATATGGACATTTCTGAAAGGAGACAAAACTTTTTGTATAGCAATATGCGAACCTGGTAGAAGCAAGCAGTAACTGGTACTGCCCGATGTGATTCGGCATAGATAAGGTGAGTGAAGAGGACAGAAAATGAATATGATGGTCATTCCCCAGTCTGGGTAGCTTTAATTTTTAAATTCAGTTATTACAGAGACAATTTATTTTCACTGGGATGACAACAAAGACGGTGTATCATCAAAAGTGCTCATCTTTCATTTATGAGTGTTTTTCTGTATACAAAGAGGAGGGCCATATTTAATTACTTGCGAAGCAACGTTTGTACAGCTGTAGTGTATGTTTTTAAAAGTCCTGTGTAGAAGAAAATGCTTTTAAGCTTTAGGTCCTGAATTGTTTGATGTTAAGGCACAGCTTGAGTTTGGTGGATTTTTACAATGGTTGTTTGAGTTGTTTGTGATCCTAACAGATGCAGAAATGCTTGCATGCAAGTTATACGATGTAGGACAAATGCAGCTCTCATGCTCCTCAAGTGCAGTCCTTAGTGACGCTCAACTATCTCTGCCATAAAACAAGCAAAAGTCATTAAAAAGACCGGGAATGTAGGCAACCTCCCTTCCTTCAAGTAGTCCTGGAAAGTAACGTGGCAATGGGTACCAAACAACAAAACAAAAGCAGCCCTGCCCTTTTCTCATGAGCTCAAAGATAACACACTCCAAGGACAGAATGAACACGTTCTCCTGGCAGACATGAGTGAAATGCCTTCTGCCACACTCAGTGGGAACTGTGGCACCACTAACAGCACAGGCCTGGTGCTCGACTTCTCCACGAGGAGTGCTCCCTGTCCCTGTACTGCCCTGCACAGAACATGGAATCAGTTAAATGTTCCTTTTGTGTTTTTAAACCAAGTTTCACACCATCACTAAGCTGAGTTATAATGCTGGCTTTGCCCTCAGTGGAAGTTTGTTCTGAACACGTGCTGCTCCTGTCTCCCTTCCAAGCCTATTTTTATCTGCTGTATAGGGAGTGCTGCCTTGTGTTCTGCCAAGCTGCTCTTTCAAATTCATGGCTGGTTCCACACTGCGATATGGAAACCCACACACGATCTCGGTGTAGTCTTTGCTTATCCCCTCATTACAGTGTTCTGCCTCTTGGAAAGATTCCTAATTCTTACAAATTGTCTCAGAGGGTGTTGGTTACGCTCTGGCAAATTTCTCTGGAGCATCAGCAGCAGCCGCTCCCCAGCCTTGCCACAGCACAAGTCGCACTCTCCTTCCTACGTGTCCTTCTGCTCCCAATCCCTCAGCCCACAGCACGCTGGCAAAACTGATCCTGCAAGATTCTGGGGTGGACAGGGTCCATTATCTTGACAATCCACGTTCTCAGCAAGGAACCCTGGCAGAAATCCTAGACAGAACCGATGTTGTCCTTCCTTTCAAGCTCAGGAGGAACTACAGTTTGTTGGATTCAGGATATCAGGACTGGCTCTGGGCAGCGCCTGGTCCCCATCACCCACTGTGGACACCCTACATGGACACCATGGCATCCTGCCTGCCAACAGGTGTGCATGGGCGTGTTGGCAGCACAGGAAGGAGGGATGGGATGGGATGGGATGGGATGGGATGGGTGGACAAGAGAGGAGCAGCAGAAACAGCAGTGAGATGTAAAAGAAGGAGGCACACAGGAGAAGGGATGGGATAGAGCACAGGGTGATGGAGCACAGAAAGGAGGAAAGGGACTGAAGGTGATGGAGGAGTGCAGGGAAAAAGAGCTGGGTTGGGTTAGATGGGTGATAGAAAAGCAGAACAGAGAGATGGGACATGAAGGGTGATGGAGGAGCAAAAGAAGGAGGCTTGCCCACAAATCCAGATTTGTTGCTTTGTGTGCAACGAGTCAGTAATTACACACATGAGAGAGACATTGATTGTTTATTTCAGAGTTGTGCAAGCCTGTTGCTTGGTGGCATTTCACAAGTCAGGCACAAGCACAGGACTCTTCCCACTGTTATTTATACACAGAAATCCAGAGTTAGTAACTTTCTAAGTACAGCCCTTTTATTATGCTTGGTCAGTAATTTCCATACAGGTTATGCAACCCCAGCTAATTTCTCCCCATGTTCAAGGGAAGGGTCTTCGCCTGGAGAGGGTCTTTTTGACCTGTGGGCAGGGGCTTTAGTATTAAAATGACCACAGCTGAGCTATAGGATTTGTGCACCCTGAGTATTTTGCCAAGTTAGTGATAGACATACATCAGCAGCTTGATTTACTACATTCTCAAAGCTTGTTAGTTGCAGGATTTCCTTGCATAGGGAATGCTAACCACTTGCTTTTCCACTGACACAAAGTTCCTTAGTTCCCGGATCTCTTTTGACTAGGGGACGCTGGCTGCTGCTGCCTGTTCCACTGACCAGGTCTCCTTCCTCGCCGATTAGGCTCGGGAGGATTTAAGAAAAATGTTGAGTTATTGGAACGTGTCCAGAGAAGGGCAACGAGGATGGTGAAGGGACTGGAGCACAAGCCCTGTGAGGAACGGCTGAGGGAGCTGGGGTTGTTCAGCCTGGAGAAGAGGAGGCTCAGGGGTGACCTTATTGCTGTCTGTAACTACCTGAAAGGAGGTTGTAGTCAAGCGGGGGTTGGTCTCTTCTCTCAGGCAACTGGTGACAGAACAAGAGGACAGTCTCAAGCTCCATCGGGGAGGTTTAGACTTGATACTAGGAAGAAATTCTTCACACAAAGGGTGATCCGCCATTGGAATGGGCTGCCCAGGGAGGTGGTGGAGTCACTGACCCTGGAGGTGTTCAAGAAGTGGGCTGGATGAGGCACTTGGTGACATGGTTTAGATGGTGGGTTGCTGTTAGATTATGGGTTGGACTTGATG